>JAJOOF010064153.1:0-16570 GCA_029582545.1 Solanum lignicaule | reverse complement strand
AAATCCAGAATCAAAGCTTACTTATGAAGTGGTTATGGAGATTTGCCTCACAAGAACAAGCTCTCTGGAAGGAAACAATAAAGGCTAGGTTTGGTATGAAGAATTTGTGGATCACCAACCTGTCCACACAACCCTATGGATCTGGAGTATGGAGATCCATTAGAAATTTATGGATCAAATTTTTTAACAAATGCAAAATCAAGGTAGGGAATGGTGGAAGGACTTTGTTCTGGGAAGACAAATGGGTGGATCAGGTGACTTTGAGAAATAGGTTCCCTATTTTGTTCAACTTGAGCCTACAAAAAGAGGCTACAATCAGAGAAATGAGAGATAATCAAGGGTGGGATCTAAGGTTTAGAAGACATCTAAATGATTGGGAGGTCAATAAAATAGTTGAGCTACACAACATTCTAGGGCAGTGCAAAGATCTAAACACAGATGAGGACAATCTATTTTGGAATCCAAATGAGCAAGGCAGATTCTCAGTTGGCTCGGCTTATAGAAACTCACAAAGACCTGGTACACATATAGGTGGATGGCCTTGGAAGATGATTTGGAAAGTCAAGATACCACTCAAGATAGCATGCTTCACTTGGCTGTTAGCCAATTAGGCTGCACTCACTCAACACAACCTCATGAAAAGAGGCATGCAAATCTGTTCCAGGTGTTGGTTTTGTAAATGTGAGGTCGAGACAATAAATCATCTCTTTCTACATTGTAGAGAGACTGCGAAGTTGTGGCAGATTTTCATCAACTTAAGGGGCATCAGTTGGACTATGCCAAGGAACATCAAAGAAGCTCTAGCATGCTGGAACAGAGATGGGAATCAGTCAGGACACAGGGAGAGATCGAAGATTGTCCATGCCTGCATTTGGTGGTCTATATGGATGGAGAGGAACCAGAGATGTTTTAAAAACAAGAGCTGCTCTATGCAGAATTTGAAGTTGAATTGCATGGTTCTTTTCTTTTTTTGGTGTAAACATGAATATCCTCAAGATGCAGAGGATATTCCTAGTATTTTAGAGTTCTTATGACCTCCATAGGAGTTCTTTGCTTTTTGCAACTTTTGGATGTAAGTATTACTAGAATACTCCTTATGTATTCTTTTGTTTATAATACAAGTTAACTTTCTCAAAAAAAAAAAAAAAAAACATAGTACAGAGTGGTTCGATCTGAGAAGTGTCTTAATAAAAGCCTAAATATTCCTCACGGAATTAACAAAATCAGCAGAATACAAAGTATGTATAAAGAAAATAGGTTCCATATAAGTTATGCTGGGAGTTGGGAAAACTTAAAATTATTTAGGGACACATGGAAGTAATCAATCGGTAAAGGACATAAAAATATCAATTATACAAGACATATCAAAGTTACTTGTCTTCCTTGTGGTCTACGTTGTAATTTGCTAATCTTATTGAATGTCTCAAAGGAACCAAGAATGCAAAGTTCCCCTTTTGATAGTTAAGAATGTAGAGTTACATAGTATATATTTTGACAAACAATCAATGTGAAATTTTACCTCTCTGTCCCAATTTACGTGACACACTTTCCTTTTTAGTTTGTCCCAAAAAAATGTCACTTTTTTATAACTAGAAATAACTTAACTTTGAAATTCCCCTTTTATCCTTAATGAAATAATTTATAGCCACACAAATATCTAAGATTTGTTGTATACCACAAATTTTAGAAGTCACTTTTCTTTCTTAAACTTTGTGTCAAGTCAAGCGGTGCTACATAAATTGGGACGGAGGGGAGTAAAACATTAATTCCTAACTTAGAACATAGTTAACTGTAAAAGAATTCTTGTAACAAGTTGAATAATTTATGTAAGCTGAGGACACAAATATTGCCTTTTGAGGTGATCCAGATAAAATGGAGAGGTCTCTGTTTTCTGTAGATAATAATGTGGTTCTAAGAGTATCTATCTTAGAAAACACTCTGGTATTACCCAACACAGACTACAGCTTTATTCTGGAGTGTTCAATATGGAAAGGTTAAAAAGATTTTGTGAAGTAGTTTTTTTTTTTTCCCTTATGAATGAATTACGGTAATTTTAAAAAGAAGATAGGAACAGTCTTGGTGGTTCAGCTCAACTGTACTTGACTTTTTCCCAAGCAAGAATCTGTTTCTCAGAAATAAAATAAAATCCAAGATTAGCATATTACCTCATTATCAGAGGCTGACCCATGATTTAAAGACCACAGGTGCACCATGCATTAATATAGGATCTGTCATTGGAGTTTTATAATGAGGAATTTTCGGTCAGTTGGTCGGTTCAAGATTAGTTTCAGATTGATGTAATAGAATTTGCTTTAAAAACCAACCGATTAATAGGCCGAAGTTATTTCAGTCCATTAAGATTTCTTCTCTTCATTTGATTATATTGGATAAAAGTAGAAGAAGAAAAATATCAACAACAACAACATACTCGGTGAAATCCCACAAAGAGGGGTCTGGGCAGGGTAGAGTGTACGCTGACCTTACTACTACCTCGTGGAGGTAGAGAGACTGTTTTCGGAAGACCTCGGTTCAAGTGCATCAACCCAAATAACAAAAGAAGAAAACAATGGAGTAAGTGGAAAAGCAATGTAAAGTTTATGAGAGAGAAACAATACCAACAACAAAATAGTGTGATGATCGAAAATACAATAAACAACATATGACAAGAACTACAAGGGTATGACTAGTCCTATGACACACTCTAAACCTTTATAAGGCAAGACAACACTCTATCCCTACTAACCTTCTACCCTAATACGCGACCTCCACTCCTTCCTAACTAAAGTGATGTCCTCGGTAATATGAAGTTGCGCCATATCCTGTCTACTCACCTCTCCCCAATACTTTTTCGGCCTACCCCTACACCTCCGCGTATTCCCTACAACCACCTTTCGCACCTCCTCACTGTCACTGGGTGTCGGTGCACCTCTTTTGCAGATGTCCAAACCATCTCAGTCTCGCTTTCCTCATTTTGCTGCTCGTCACAGAGGCCACCCCACCTTCTCCCGTTTTGCCTCATCCTTATCTTGTCACTTTTAGTATGCCCACACATTCATCTCAACATCTCATCTCCGCAACATACATTTTTTGAATATGTGATTTCTTGACTGACCAACACTCTACCCCATACGACAAGGACGATCTAATCACCACTTTGTAGAACTTACCTTTAAGTTTAGGTGGTACCTTCTTATCACACACAAGTCCAGAGGCAAGCCTCTATTTTATCCATGCCGCCCCAGTGTGATGTGTGAAATCATCATCATGTCCCCACTACCCTGGAGACAGACCCGAGGTATTTAAAATTTTCTCTCTTGGGAATAGACTGTGTGGAAAGCCTCACTTCCATGTCCACTTCATCCAACGCAACACTGAAGTTGCAATCCAAATATTCCGTTTGGTCAAAACCCGAACCGTTTGGACTCCAGATAAGTTAAATATCAAAAACAATTAAAAAGTGTGCCTATCGGTCAGGTAAGTTAGTGAAAAACATAACTCAGTTTTGAATTATTTTTTCTTAGATTAATTTTCCTTTATAGTATTTCCAATTTATGCTTAATACTTTATATGTGTGTTTTATTTCAGAAATTGCAAATTTAAAACATCCAAAGGCGAAATTAGCAAGCCGTCACAGTTTGGAGTCATAATCAAATCAGAAGAAAATAAATACTTACTCATTCACTAATTAAAATCACAAAAGAATTGTGCACTGATTCAACTGAATTCACTACCTATGATTCTAAACTAGGGCTAAAGGAGAGTTGGTGGTATAAAAGAATGAATAACAAAAGTAAAGAAAATTAAAAAGAAAAACAAAGGCTTAAGAAAAAAAAAAAGAATAGGAAAAGGCTGGTAGCATAAAACCCAGTAAAAAAGAATAGAAGACCACCACCACCACCACCACAACAACAACATCAACTTACCCAGTGTAATTCCACAAGTGGGGTATGGGGAGAGTAGGATGATCGCAAACGGTAAAAAAAAAGGAAAAAGGAAGGCTGAAGTGGGAAAGGTAGGAGCTAGGGTCAAATTTACGCAAAATTAAGTGCATTGAGGGGGATTTGAACTTTGGTTACAAAGACAAGGACTTACAAAAAACTTTCTCAACTAGTGCACCAACACATATTCTGCACTTTCAGGTGCCTCTGTTTTTATATGTCTATTTCCTGTAGATATTACATGTATATACCAAGTTTTTCTCAAAGTCTATGGGTGAAGGTGGACAATGTAGTCCCCCCTCTTGTCATTATGCCGGTTCATGCTTGCCGATGATAATTTTTCTAGTTGGGGAAAGAAACAACATACCCAGTGAAAATTTTCTAGTTGCGAAGAAAAGGAGAAAAATAAAAGCAAAATGTGTGTTGACACTTGAAAATATGAACTTGATTGATTTTATGGTGACTGTTTTTGCAAAAATCTTTTCTATTCATATGGCCCTTGGTTCAGCAAGGTACTTCTTATTTTCTCTTACTTCAGCAAGGTACTTCTTATTTTCTTACTTCCCTTTAAGCATTTCATCCGACAATTGATATTTATCCATTTAGTGCTTTTTTATTGCCCAGTGCTGAGTTTGCTGCATAGATTCCATGCCATAATGTATTTGCTTAACTGAAATCAGAGTAATAATTGGAAAAAAAGCTGTTGGTGATGCTTAGTGTTTTCAAATGCTGAAACTACACCAAAATCCTGTGGAGCTTTAAGTACAAAGAGCAACGAAACGAGCGGCTTTAGTGAAGACAGAAATTAAGTAAAGAAAGGAGAGTTATGTATGTAATACAAGCAAAACAACTATAACAAAAAACAACAATTATACCCGATGGAATTGAAAAACTTCAAAAGTTGAAATGTATGAAGTATAAATCACGTCTATATGCCCTTATCAGAAAAAAATAGTAAAAGAAAGCATATCAATGATGTTAAGAAACCATTTTAAAATTATGTTTCCAGATGCAAAAAATGAAATTTTAAGTTTCTAATTCAAATTTAGTGCTTAGTTTTCCTCTACATTTCCAATTCCTATTCTTAATCACTAATGGTATTCATTTATGACTTTTATATAGCAATTAATACGACACTTTGCCAGCTGTATGCATTGTTTAGGGCTGCCTTAATTAGGACAAGCCCTTGATCAATAAGACACATATTAGTGCTTTGGTGCCTGCATTAAAACATCATGTGAGCAAGGGGAATTGCATGACCTGCACCTATCTTTAGGGTTTAAATGCTCCGTCAACGAGCTCAACAACACTATTTGGTTTCTGAAAATCAAAAGTTAAGTGACATTTGGAATTTAGTAATAATTCCAAATTTGTAATACTGATGAGAGGATACATTTTACGGTGTTTTACACTATTTAAATCATACTGTGCTGTTAACTTATGTGTAGTGGTACCTTGACTAAAGAAATAGGAATTGGGCACGGGATTCCTTATTTACCTACCAAGACAACTACATATGTTTTGAGGAAGAATTTATTAACTCATTAGCTGATGCCTGTTGCAATAAAGACTTCCTCTCAAGTGGGCATTCTCATTCGAAGCTGCAATTTGTTTTTCCTCTGTCTGACCGTCTCTTGTAAGCTTATGGAAAAATCTGAACCTGTACTCTTTTGTCTTTCTTTGCAGAGACCCTATAGACATGACAGAATTGCGGATGGTCTCAACATTACTGAAGAAATGCTGAGACCTGAATCGATGACAAGACAAATTAATGATCAGATTTCTCTTGCAAAGGCAATTCTTGTAATTGCAAAAGAAAGCAACAACCTTCAATTTGCATGGGAACTAAGTGCTCAAATCCGCAACTCACAGATGCTTCTTTCTAATGCTGCTTCCAGAAGAAGTCCCTTGACAAACGGAGAATCAGAAAGTGCAATTCGAGATATGGCACTTCTGCTCTACCAAGCCCAGCAACTTCACTATGACAGTGCAACCATGTTTATGAGACTGAAAGCCAAAATCCAAAGCCTTGAAGAACAGGCGAATTCCTTCAGTGAGAAGAGTTCAAAATATGGACAAATTGCTGCTGAAGAAGTCCCTAAAAGTCTCTACTGCCTTGGTGTCCGGTTAACAGCTGAATGGTTCAGAAGTTCCAATTTGCAGAAAAAACTCAAGGAAGAAAAGCAAGCAGCTGCCAAACTTGTGGACACTGGTTTGTATCATTTCTGTGTATTCTCAGACAACATCCTCGCAACTTCGGTTGTGGTGAATTCAACGGCTATGAATTCCAAGAATCCTGATATGGTGGTCTTCCACCTTGTAACGGATGAGGTGAACTATGCTGCCATGAAGGCATGGTTCACGATGAACAGTTTCCGAGGAGTGACTGTTGTCGTACAAAAGATCGAAGAGTTTAGTTGGTTAAATGCTTCGTATGTACCTGTTCTCAAACAACTTCAAGACTCTGACACCCAGAACTACTACTTTTCTGGCAACCATGATAACAGCCGAACTCCGATCAAGTTCAGAAACCCTAAATACTTATCGATGCTTAACCATCTGAGATTCTATATCCCAGAAGTTTTTCCTGCACTTAAGAAGGTTGTGTTTCTCGATGATGATGTTGTAGTGCAGAAGGATCTTTCAGCTCTATTCACCACAGACTTGAATGGCAATGTAAATGGTGCAGTGGAGACTTGTATGGAAACATTCCATAGATATCACAAGTACCTGAATTATTCTCACCCACTTATTCGTCAACATTTTGATCCTGATGCATGTGGGTGGGCCTTCGGGATGAATGTTTTTGATTTGGTTGAGTGGCGAAAAAGGAATGTTACTGGCATATACCATTACTGGCAGGAAAAGAACGTAGACCGCACATTGTGGAAGCTTGGCACTTTACCACCTGGACTGCTAACCTTCTATGGATTGACAGAGGCTTTGAATCCTTCATGGCATATCTTAGGTTTTGGCTACACAAATGTCGATTCCAAATTGATAGAAAAGGGAGCTGTGCTGCACTTCAATGGTAACTCAAAACCCTGGTTGAAGATTGGTATTGAGAAGTACAAGCCGCTCTGGGACAAATATATTGATTATAGTCATCCTTTATTACAACAATGCAATTTTCACTAAGTTGTCTTCTGATTAATTTATCACATATAGTTCTCACAGAGGTGGTAATTTTGGGAATCTGTTAGGGGTTCTGTGAGATTAAGATATTGACATCTCTGCTTATTCCAATTTGTTGTAGTATAGCTTTGCAACAAACATCAAGGCATCAGTATCTTATTAGATAAAAATTCATGTCGTATGTTGGCAAGATTTGTCAAAGATATAATTTTCTTTCTAGGGAAGAGGGCCATAAAATAAGCTTGAACTATTCAAAATAGTTTAAACGTTTTAACATAATCTTAATTCTCAAGTCAAAAGTGCAATAAAATAATGTGATGTCTTCAAAATTAGTAACTCTTATCCATGACTAAGTTGTTAGAATGGATAGTTGGTTAACAACATATTCTAACAAACTGTTCTAATTCAATGTATTTTCAATTTTTAATTTTTCATCGTGTGCGCGCGCATATAAACAGAGTCAAAACTCTTCTGTGACTATTGCTCCTTCTGTCATCTTTACTTGTCCATATTTGAATTGACACATTTCTTAATAAATAATAAATGTAATGATAATTTTATTTATATTACCCCTGATAATTACAAGTCATTCAAATATTAGAAAATGAATAGTATTTAATAATAAAGACAAAAGAGATATAAAATAATAAATTATCTCTTAATTTTTAAATGAATAAGTAAATATGAACATCTATTTTTAATATAGTAAACAAGCAAAAATAAATAGAAAAAAATATTCGTTAGTTTTGCACATCTTTTCTAGTAAAAACAAATCTTGCCACATTGTAACTGGTGTTAGAAGCCATATTTCCTTAAAATGATGTAGTATACCAACACTAATAAGTGGAAACAGATTATTTTTTTGAATTTTTTAAGGCTTAATTTGTTTTCTAGAGTTCAACTTGGAAAAAATTAACAAATTTTATGGCTAACCACCCTCTTAATGTGAGGCATATTTCAACTAGAAGATTATATTCTTCTTTTGTTCAACTAAAAGGTTATCCTACCTACTTATTATACTTTCAAATAGTCATAGAGCCATCCTTATCCTAGAAGTATTAATTAATATTTTTTTTTTGTACAAAAAGTAATTGTGTAGCATATTACTTCTTTTTACATATAATAACTATATGCTAACATTTCTCTCTTCATATATATAGTCTTTATATTTTAACTTTTTTAATGAAAATCACGATTTCATCATTACTCACGAATATCATAATTTTATATGGTACTTTTTTTGCTGTACTCTACTTGAAAAATATGACAAACATACTATAATATTTTGCATTTCATTTTTGCCTAACCATTAAATTTACAATAGAAGTAGGGTAGAAATATTTTTAAAAAAAAATCAAAAAGAGTAAATAAAATGCAAAATACTTTTGTGAAAAATATTAATTTTTTCATACACTACAAATAATTTAATGAAAAATCTATCCATGAGATATGTTGCAATATTTGATTTTTTTGCACAATAAGAATTCAACCCAATTGAAAGACGAAGTTTCTAGTCTAGAAAAATAGAAATTGTAAACGAAAAAAAAATGGGCAGAAATATATTAGGGATAAGTAGCTTATTTATTGTATTAGTTTTTGTGTGACTTGTTGACAGATGGAATGAACATTTTTAATTTACCAAAAGTAGATGAAAGGCTTTTCAAACAAATAGAGTATTAGAATTTTTCATGTTATTTCAATCCCAATACACAATACAGTAAAACCTCTCTAAATTAATATAGTCGGGATCATGGAATATTATTAATTTGTAGAGATATTATTTAATCGATAAATTAATAATTATTAATTTATAGAGTGTTTTGAGATCCAACCTTGTGATGCTGGGATAATAAGAGTTTTCAAGATGTATTATCACAACCGATATTGTCGTAGGATATAAGAAGGCTATGAAGTGGGACATGAAATCGATCCACAAAAAAATAATGTTTTGGATGCTATCAATTTTGCAATTCCGGCTTGGACGATAAGTGTTTAGCAAGAGACAACAATTTGTTGTTGTCGACACTACAAAATTTGTTCGAAGGATGAAATCTCAGAGAATTTGAATGAATCCGCTTGTGAAAACGTCATTCATGAACTTGAGGTCATGATTAATAATCTTAGTTACCGCAATAAAATGGACGGCAATAACCTATTGGATTATCCAGGTGAAAATGATACATATTCAGAGGTCCAGAGCTTAGAAGAAATTGTGGATACGATAAAAAACAATGTTGATGATTAAGTTGTAGATGATACAATACATTTGAAACCAGTTACGTGTAAGAAAACACCTATCCTATCTAGAACTCTTCACAATTTTATGGTCTAGTTCGAAAAGATACCACCGGAACTTTTGGATGCAATAAGAAAAGTTAGAGATGAACTTCAACTAGATTTAAAATTTAACAAAAAATAAAACACAATAGAATCACATTTTATTAAATTGTCTTAGATATATTTGTACTTTTAAAGAATTACTATTTTATAATATTAATGGGACCATGTATTTATATATGGATCTTCTGAAAATATATTATCTTATTATCTTATGGAAATAAGTGATTTTTTCAATTGGCCCAAGTTGGGATCGGAGGAAAATATTATGTTAGAGACATTATTAATTTACTGAATATTAATTTAGTGTATAGTATACTCATTGAGTTCTTTTTTCCACCCAATGTCGCAGCCCGCATTGGAACCCTGACTAAATTTGAATCGCGCACAACATGACTCATTCGAGGTAACGCTCCTAACATGGTTTTCTTCATAAGCTCGAACCCGTTCGCGCACTGTAGTATCCATTCAGGGTGGTGCTCCAAATAAAATTTTCCCCGTACACTTGAACTCGAAACTTTTGGTCAAAAGTAAAATAGTCCCATCACTGTACCACAACCAATGTTGGTTATCATTGAGTTGCATTATATAATATATAGTGCAATTGATCATTGGTTATCATTGAGTTGCATTATATAGTATATAGTGCACTAGATGAGTCTGCTCCTCTCTTAATTTAGAGGTCTCGAATTCAAGTTTTGAGTATCAAAAGATTCTTGTTAGAAAGTCCTATTGTCCTACTCAATGCGAATCCGAAATAATTGGACTCCAATACAAATATCAAACACCGTTTGAGAAATCAAAACAAATAAAATATAAAAATATAAAAGTAGGTAGGTAGTAGGTACCATAAAACATAAAAAGAAAAAGGAGGAGAAAAAAGAGCTAATATCTGCCAACCCGAGCTTATCCGTGTACAATAAATTGACAACGTTTTTGCCTCTTCTTCACTACTCTCATTTCTCATTCTTCTTCCTCAGCTTACAAGGTTAGATTTTCAATTTTCTCTATTTTGGTGATAATATAGGGTTTTGTTGCTCTGTTTCTGTTATGGTTTTTGTATCCCAACTCACTTTGGGATTCAAACTCTATGGGTTCAACTAAGACTGAGCAACTGACTGGAATGAAAGTTGTGCTAAGTTAAACCATTTCCAAGTTAGTCGAAATTGTAGAATTGCTGTATATGCTAAGTTGTGATTTAGAAGGATGATTTGATTGCCTGATGAAAATCAGATGAAATGGGAAGACTTCAAATATTTTAAGAGCACTTTTCGAAATTTTGTTTCTTAATGACACTGGGAGAATTTCAGCCTTTTATGAATTTCAATTTTCTATTTGTTTTTAGTTGATCACATCATAATAATACTACTCAATTTTTGTTGACATTTTGTTTCACAGGAGATAAATTGGGAACACCATTATGGTTGGTAGACGTCATTTACCAGAAGATTTATTAGTGGATGTTCTATTAAGGTTGCCTGTGGAATCACTTGTGCGTTTCAAATGTGTGTGCAAACATTGGTATGCTCTCATCACAAGTCCAAGTTTTGTAGAAATGCATTTTCATCACAAGCATAATCATGCCCGTCTCCTCATTTGTAACTTAACCATATCGGATAAATCAAAGTCCATTGCTTTTTCCTTGCTCCCTGCCAAAATAGTTCAAGGTGTTTCCCCTGAACAAAAAATTGTCCATCAGCTTCAGAGGGTCACTGATTTCATGTCCATTGCTGGGCCAGTTGATGGCCTATTCTTGGTGGAAAAAGCAGCATTTTTTGATGAAGTCGATGCTTGCTTGGCTTTGTGGAATCCTGCCACCAGGGAGTTCTGGCCTCTGCCTCCTGTGTCCTGTGAGCCTCAGCCATTCAAAGATCATGATAATCAGTTTGCATTGGGGTTTGACCCATTGACTCGAGACTATAAGGTTCTATGTATTCGAACATTTTGGGATGACTGGGGACTGGGCGTTTCCCCTAATTGCATTGTTAGTGTCTACTCCTTACACAACAACTCATGGAAGAACCTGAGACCTGATTTCCCTGACTGTTGTAACTTACACGAGTCCATTGGTGCTACACATCTCAACGGGGTATATTATTGGCTCTCTGGGCGTCTAGACAATATCTTCCGCATATGCTCGTTTGATATGGGCAGCGAACAGTTTGGGGAGATGCAAGGCCCGGATATCCCAAAGGCACAGTGGGGAAAGCTTATGTTGCATGGTGACTCGCTTGCTATCTTAGTTGGTGATCCTGGTAAACCAATGACATCCATATATGATGTGTGGGCGATGAACCTAGAGGGTAGTTGGACCAAAGTTCTTAGTGTTCAACCTCAAATAGTTGCTCATTGGCCTCGCAGCGTCTGGGAGGATGATAAGATGATTTTCGAAATCACGGAAACTTCACAGTTGGTATTATATGACCCTACAACAAGACAAGTTATAGATCTTGGCTTTCAGCTGGACCTAATCATGGGTCGCTCTTGGGTTTTCAATTACAAGCAGAGCCTAGTTCAAATAAAGAGAAAAAATGACAGGCAGGGCAAGGATAATGTTGTCTAGCAAATTGAACAACCTTATTAGTTCAGTTAGTAGGTTGGTTATTTGAACTTTCACATTGTTGGTGAGGGTTTGATTCCACATCTTGCATTCCTCTCTCCCATTGCCGCTTCTCCTACCCCCAATTTTTTCCCCTCTTTTTAAAAATAAACACTTCTTCAGTATCATACCAATAGATTGGAAGCCTCTGCTGACTGTTAATGGTGCAGATCATTAATCCCTCTTCGGATTAATAGGTCTGGTACAGTGGATGGTTGGTTATTGTATCTATTTAAACATCAATATGAATTTGTTTTTGGTTTTTACAGTTTGTTTATCTGTTTTAAATATGTACATGAATGTGCCATGTTCTGCCTATGTTAATATAGAGGCATTTGGCGGCTAGGCGTACTTAACTGCTTAATTTGTATTATTACAATGAAAATTGTTACATTAAACGAAGCATGTTGGGTCCGTGTAGTATTTATATAAGCCGCTAAGGAGTAAGAACACTACATTAACAAGTTATTATACACAATGTTATCTGAGTTGTACACCAAATTTTGTCATATTTTGGCCTATAGTTGTGATACAGTGTAATGTCCGTATGTATATATCTTTACGGAATGACGTAGGTCATTGTAAAACTTGGCAATCAACACTTGATTTGTCATTACACTGTATTTTCAATCCTCTTCCTCACTTTGTTTTGCTCTGTTTAATTTTCTCTGTGTTGTTTTTGCTTCAGTTCCTGATATTGGCGTTGCATAATACTCTCTTCAAAGTTGAGACTTACTTCTGCTGATATTTCTTATAGGTCGTTATTGTAACACCCCAGAAAAGTTTTGAGCTAAGACTTGAACCATCCTTCGTTGTGAGTAGGATTTTACCGAGGAATTTAAAATTTCTTAAGTGTTAAACTCACTAGATGTAGCACCTTGAGTTCGAAAAAGAATCGAACGGGAAATAGCGAAATCTGAAATTTTGCAAGTTAAGCTAAATATGAGTTTTGGGTCAACTTCAAACGACCATAACTCCTAGGTCAGGATGAGTTAGGTGTGCTACCAAATACCGTAGGAAAGATCTTTGAATTATCTTTCCAACGCCACCGAGTTTGCTAAGTTTGAAGTTCGGATGAGTGAGATATGGCCTTTTGAAGTTAGGCTGTCCAGTTAAGGAAAGTCAAAACTGGAAATAGTGAGGGATATTTTGGTCTTTTTCTTACCCAATCAGATTTAATTCATTTTTAGTAAGGTTTTAAGGGTCTAATCCTATTAGGTTCAGTTTTATAATCCTAAAATTACCCTAGGATTTTAGTTGAGAGTTCAAGAAGAGAAAAGAAGAGAAAATAGGAGATGATCAAAGTGTTCGTCGAGAGTCTTGCATTTTGTTGCGGATTTTCGCCATGGGTTTAATCCCTAAGAGGTATGTAAGCTTCCATAGTGTTGGGTTTGTTCGCCCACACGCCAAACATATTATTTTCAGCGAAGTTTCATTCTCAAAAAGTTGAAGGATTTAAGTTCTTGATAGGTGTTCTTGAAGTTCTTTCTAAACTTGTTGTGTTGGGTTTTTGATGATTTCTTGAGATCAAAGTGAGTGTTTTAAGGTTTGTATTGAGTAGATTAGAGTGTAATTATGTTAAGTAATTGATTCTAAGTGATTGGGAAGAAACCGTTTGATTCTAGACGAGTTAGGGTGAGAAAACGACCAAAGAAATTCGTTGCATTTTCTGGGTTGGGGCATGGCATGTCGCGCCAGCCAGAGCGCCCCAAAGTAAGCTCTGAATGTTAGGGGCTGGCGCTCCGCGCCACCCATAGCCCCAGGGTCACTTGCCTGTCCAGTTTGCAATCGGTTGCTCTGTTTGAGTTATTTCGAAGGGTACCTTCACTCTTTTTCGATTCTAACTACTCTAAGCTACTTCTAAACACCTAAAATCATTCCTAACATGATCATAACCTTGAATTCATAATTCAAATTCAAGGTAGAGTTAAGAGTTATGTTTTGAGAATTCCTTCGAACATTCTAAGAAAGTCCCTGTGAGTTCTTTTGAGGAGTCTTCTACAACTTCTAGTAACTTGTTTCAAGACTCAAGTAAGTGAGAATGAGAGTGATGAGAATGTATTCATGAGTCTACACTATCACCTAGATTCTTTATATAATGAACCATAACTTTTGAATTCATAATTCACATTCAAGAGAGAGTTAAGAGTAGAGTTCAAGAAATCTTTGAGTTCAATTGTGAATCCTTTGATATCAACTATCAATTTGAACTAAGTTTTGAGGAAGTAAGTTAGAGAATAAGAAGAATCGTATACATGAGTTCCATATAGTTATGTAGACCATCGAGTCGAGTTGTTTCATGCCCACAATTTCGCATGAACTTTGTAAGTCGAGCATTTTTCAGAAAAGTGGTATATTCAAGTTCTAAGCCTTAAAGTGTTGAGTTCCTAATCCCTTTTGAGAAGTATCTTTGAGTCCTTGAGTTGAATATTTCATGCTCATAATTCCGCATGAATATTATAAGTCGAACAGTCTTGAGATGAAAAGTATCTTTGAGTCATTGAGTTGAGTAGTTCATGCTCATAATTCCGCATGAACTCTGAGTTGAGCATTCTTGAAATGAGTAGTATCATTGAAATTCTTGAGTTCCAAGTATTTGAGTTCTATCTATGGTTGTTGAAAACCTTGCATTGAGTCGTTCATGTCCATAATTCGGCATGAACCATATTTTAAGAAGTCTTTTACAAACGTTTTAACTTTGTTTTAAAACTTAAGTTTTGAGTTCAGTAAAGGGTAAAGTTGAAGTTCTTTTCTTCAAAAAGTATATGGGGACTAAGTATTCCCAAAGAGGTTTAAAATGTTTTCACATTTAAATAAGAATGGAAAATTGAGATTTCCAAAGAGCCTTCGGGCTAGTTTTCAGAAAAGAGTAATCGCTTTCTAAATGAAGCAAGAGGGGAAACTTTGATTTCCAAGATAGCCTTTGAGCTAAGTTTTTGAGCACTAATCTCAAATCACAGAAAGAAGTATGTTTTTAAAACATAAAGAGCTAGTATATTTTGGGAGTAGTATTGAGCACCAATATGGGGGAGGGTTCAGGTAACCCCGAGTCGCTATAAATCATGTAACCACCATGGGTAGAAAATTGTCATACTTTTTAGATGAATCCTTTTCGCATAGACTAGTGAATCCACTTAGTAGTTCAGGTCCTATACATGTGGCAAGGCATAGGATGCGCTGGCAGCGTGAGGAAGATCGCTATATCATCATAATAGCTCTTATGTGATGGTTGTCGGTTAGAGAAACTCTCACAACAGTATTTTGTATTTTTATATATATCAAATTATTTGTATTTTTACATACATCTCAGAGTTATATGTATCTTTGAATACACACAGAGTTGGCATCATGTTTTCGAACAGCTTTTCTTTATATTGCACATGATTTAAATTGCTTTATATTGAAATGAGTTCAATTATGTTGAGCCAGGTAAGTTCTTCAGTTTCTTTCAGATTCTTTTCAAGCTTATGTTCATGTTTTAGAATTCCCCTTACATGCTCCTACATTCCACGTACTGAGCCATTTGGCCTGCATCTTTTCATGATGCAAATACAGGTATTCAAGATTATCAACAAGAGATTCGTTGATACATCCGGGAGTTCGAGTTATCTATGGTGAGCCTCCTTGCTTACGGAGGATTTCATTTACCTTTCAGTTATATCAGTTGTTAGGATGTCGTGGGTCTTGTCCCGACTTCTATCTGTATCAGTTAGAGGCTTCATAGATAGTCTGTATAGTTGAGAAGTCTGTATCATTTATTTTATTAAATGTTTTAAAAACTTAAGATGCCTATTTTATGGCGAGTTGAATTATTTATTTTATACTGTGTTTTCTTTTGAGTTAAAACTTTGTATTTAAGTTTCATGAATATTTTTTTTTTCCCGTTTTTAAGCTTTGTATGCTTGAGTTAGTCTTCCACTTGAAGTCAGTCAGGATGAGGGTTCGCTTGGTGACCAGCAATGGTTCTCGAGTGCTGCCACGTCCAGGGTGTAGGCTCGGGTCGTGACAGTTATCTTCTTTAAAACTTTTCTTATGGGGCTTTCTGTTTTTCTTTATATGGTTCTATTTTACTTGATTATGTGAATCTATAGTACAAATAATTTAAAAAGCGATCAACAACTGTTATTGTATTTGTGGGACAAATGCTATAAATGGATTCTCCTGCTAAAGGGGGTCAACGGAAAAGGGTGAATTTGATCTTAGACTTTGTGAATGGTCTAAATTTGTCGTTTAGCTGCTGCCATTAACCCATAAAGGTAAAAATTGAGGCACTTTGGTAACACACGGGTAGGAAAGAGACACTTTTTTATGGGAGGGCGGAATTGTTCCATTTGGCGTAGTCTAGGCATTTTTTTTAGGCATAATACATATATTGGCCCCTAAACTTGGCTTCAAATTTTAACTTTGACCTCCAACTTTCATAATGCACAAATAGGCACTTTAACTATCCTACCTTTAAATAAATAAACACGCGATTTTTGGAGCCAAAAGCGTGAAATGCACACGCTGCCACGTGTATTAATGACCCACTCAATGGCTGCCAACTATTCAATGCATATGG
>JAJOOF010064148.1:0-17866 GCA_029582545.1 Solanum lignicaule | reverse complement strand
ATCATAATAAACAAATAAACAACGAAAAAAATGACAATATTCTTTTTGATATTTAAAAAGATCACTTTTAATTGTACTTCTTGGAATACCTTCATAATCTGGGTTATACAATTCCTGAATATACTGAATAAAATCAGGATGTGAAGGAAATGAAAAAGGCAAACCACAAACAGCAACCATTTTAGCTAATTCTCTACGATCTTTTTCTTTACTATATGTTCGGTGTGTGCTTCGGCTAGCCGGGTTAGTCATATTTAATACACTTTGAACCATATTAGAACCTCAAACTCCCCTAGAATTTTCAGGTATGGGTATTCCATTTCTATTAGCTCTTTCTATATCATCTAGGCGAGTAAATTCTTTATTACACTTTCTCAAATGTGTTCTTAGTCGTCCCGTTCCCCCTTGTGTACTCGTAGTTACATGTTTCATGATCGATTTACAT
Organism: Solanum lignicaule; assembly: GCA_029582545.1. NCBI lineage: Eukaryota > Viridiplantae > Streptophyta > Magnoliopsida > Solanales > Solanaceae > Solanum > Solanum lignicaule. Next base: position 17,421 of record JAJOOF010064148.1, on the reverse strand, counting down.
TTCGTGCAAGTAACAGTAGTTTTTTCCTCATTTTGTACCAAAAATTTCCATACTAAAGATCTTTTAACACAGATAGTGGTCTTTGAAAAAGTAGGTAAAGAGAGAACTTCATCTTGTTCCGATAATTCGGTAACCGGACTAGTAGGGGTAGGGGTCTCATCATCTTCCTCATTTATTTCTACTTCCTCATCTAATTCTTCCTTAAAATTAGTAAAACATCTATTTAAAGTTTCATGATCTACTTCATTTTCGGAATTAAATTCAATAGGTCGTGAGTCTCGTGTAAAAGAAGTTTCATCAACATGAGTATAATCATTAGTATTAATTCTAAATCTAGGAGGTGGAAAATTTTTAGAATTAGAACTACTTCCTCCTCCCCTATTATTTTTTCTTTCCGACATTGGTCTTTTACCACTATATTTTTCCAAATTCATGTTCAAGTTTAAAATAATTAATATTATGAAAAACAAGCAAAGATAATATAACAAAAAAATAAAATAACTTAATTAATAAACAAATAAAAAATTAAAGTTGGAACGAATGTACTGAACGTCTACGTAAAAGTAGACGTATAACCAAAGCCGGAATTGAGAGATGCCAATTGAAGCTTCCGATTTACTTCAAATAAATCTCCGAAATTCGAACTCCAAGTCAATATCACAAAATAATAATTATGAATTTATGAGAGATTGAAAATTAAGAGATTTTATAAGATATTAATGAAATAGTTTGTGAATTTGTGATTTAAATGAAAAAAACATGGGTATATTTATAGTGTTAAGGGGTAGAGAGGGGTGTGGGGCAGTTTGGAGCCGTTTTGCGCCCCAGCCCAACGGCTAATTATAACGTTCAACTTTAAAAATAAAAATAAAATAAAATAATAATAATAATAAATTGACCGTTGAACCGGACAGCAACCGGTTCTTACCGAACCGAATCAATCGGATCATTGATCAATTATATTTGCTCTCAGTCGATACTTACTTGTCTGCTGTACTTAATATATGTCTACTTTTACTTTTCAAGTTTGAAAATTCAAGATATAATTTTACTATTTTTATACTTATTTAGTCCTTATTATTAAAGTAGTATTCATTTCCTAACATTTATATCACAAATTTTAGTAATTAAAAGGGGTAGGTTACAAAGGAACGTAAACATGTACTAGTAATCCGTTTACGTTAAAAAAGGAACAATTAAACAAAGCGCACTTGCTTGTAACTTGTAAAGACAAAAACCTCAACCACTTTCTGGCATTTTCATAATTGTGTTGTGCCTGCAAGAATAGAAGATAATAACATATGGGGAAACTAAAACTAAGGCAAAACAAAAAAATTTATACTTTGATTCCTATATTCCATACACGTAATTCCTAAACTCGCAAAGATGTTGCTACAATGGAAATTAAATAAGAGCAAGAAAACAACTTCTACTTTCAAATAAAAGCAGTTCGTCCGCCCCTTCTACTATGCATGTCGTATGCAGTGTTGAATTTGTCAACAAGCTCGTTCATTGTACTGCAACCATAAAAAAAATAAAGACGTTAGATTATTTATGATTTGGCTCATGGACTTCACAAAATCAGAGATGACCAAGTGCACTACAAAATTTGTGATAATACTTGTGACAACTTATTTACCAGCACTTGCACTGTTCCACACTTATAGCTCTATTTTAATAGTACTAATTTGCAGATGGCGCTTAACTAATAAACAGTTTTGACGAGCTTAATTGAGAGATAAAGCTGCCTACTGACCTTTATGAACATACAAGTATAAAATTATCAATTGGAAAGAGGAAAGCCCATGGGTGTATTTACCATAAACCTCTCTTTCGTATATCACAGCAGCCTCAATTAAGTACCTTTGATGAATTCTATTTCTTTTTTTATCAGGTGAGATAACTACTACCTTTGATGAATTTATTTCTTCTATCAGCTATACTCATTATCATTATTATTATTCCACCAAAGTACACTTTAGTCCTAAAAACTATATTACACTGGAAAGTATATCAAGAATGAAAATGAGAAAGAAGAAGGAAGGGACGTAAAAGTTCATGTTAAAAGCTAGTTGAGCAATTTTTACCAAATCACAAAATAACATATCATCATGATCAAATTAAAAAAAAAAAAAGTTGTAGAAGCCTCAAACATCATACCTAGAGCAGTTGGTGAACATGGCGAGGTAACTAACTAATAATGTGTCATTATACTCCTGCAACAAAAGAAAGAACAAATTAAAATGATAGAATCATACAAGCAGTCAAAATATATTAGGTGCACTACAACAAATATAAGATCTCTCATAACCAATTTGCAGGTCAAAACTCGAACTAGTAGTCACCATTTACAGATTTTGAGGTTCTTATCAGGGAACCAAAAAAAAAAGAAACCCAGTGAACTCTAGTGAAGATACACACAAACAAACACACACACTTATGTATCTGCAACTCTACTGAATAAGCTCAAAATGCACTCACCATCAAAAAATCATCTCTAAATTTCTCCGACTCAATAGCTGGTAATCTTCTTAAAAAACTAGAGACCTGCCTCAAAAGTGAATTATCACAAGGGATATCACCTGCACCCACAAAAACTACAACATTAAAATCTTGGATAAATAAAGAAACTCATCAGGCAAATATTTGAGGAGCATAAATGTCAAGGGAAAAGATATTCCTCTTCACTTATACACAGTTTCTAAGTCTATCTCAAGCATCTGGATTCACCGGTCCATTTAGGGAAACTTAACTTTTACTCAAGTTGTATAATATAAATATATAATAAATTTTAAGATGATTAGGTGAGTCTCCCAGTTAAAGCACTTCCTTCACAATCAATTTAAATGTAATTTCAAGTCCCAACAAGTTCTAAATACCTTTTTGCATTGCAAGCAAATAGTGATGTAGCACTCTGATTCTGCTATTCAGCATCTTAGGTAGCCACTGTAGAAAACAGAACATGTAAGTCCTAGACAAGCTCTGCCATTGTTGGTAGTGGAGAAGATAACATAGCAGATGATTCTAGTATTGTTAAGCACTGTTGCAAGCTTGGAATTGCAAAAAAAAAAAAAAAAAAAAGAGGAAGTTAATAGTGCTCTCACTGAGTTGTAGCAGAACCTCCATCAGATGATTTAAGATGAGCAACATGATCAACAGAAATCCGTTCAGCTTCAACAGTCTAGCAAGCAATGAGATATTTGAAAAACACAAAGGATTTTATTAAGATGCTCCCAAGAACTAGTTGACAAGACAAAAAAAAATTGGTAAGACTGTACCTCTATCTGGTAGCTTGCTTGTACAAAAATAAGTTGTGGGATGCCATCAATGACGTGCAGCTCATGGTACCAACAAACAGTTTCAAAACAAAAATATTAGGCACCAGAAGAACTTATTTCACAAAAACAGCTGCACCTAGATGATGCTTATAAATATATTTTATTCTAACAGGGACAACAAGACAAATTTCTGCCAATAAAAGTTGCCATATTGATTTCAGATATTCGTCATAGAGCAATGGTCATATTGATTATATACACACCACTTTCATAGATAGTAAGTGGCAGGTCCTTCTGTGCATGATTGATGGAAGGATTGAGAAGCACGTACACAGGACTTTCATTGATATCCATCAACTGATACAAAGAAATATATAACAAGGTTATTTGTTGCCAAATACATAATATTCTTATTGTAGATGGACAATAACTATGGAAACAAATACAATCTATTAGAAAGATTAGGTAAATTAATAATCTCCAAATAAAGCAATATTTGAATCACAGGCTTTGCCTGACATATCCCATCCCCACACCCCAAAACGAAACTACCTTCACAAACAAAAGAAGATGTTACAATAGCCCTACTCCACTAAATAGTGTCTGAGACCATGGAACATCAATAACATTTTTCTTTCCTCTTCTAATTCTGATGTTCAAAGATATATGATCAAATCATTCCCCATCGAGAGTATAATGCTAGGGCATCTCGTATAAACTGATCCTCTTGTGATAGTTTTCCAGTACTAAATCATCCAAAGGTTATGACACATGTGTCAGCACCTCTTCTTCACTATGATTAGAGCAGTCAAAATGGGCTTGGCCCAACCCAACCCTTGAATTAAGTGGGGTTGGCCTAAATTTTTTGGCCCATTTACGAACGAGGCTTTTTAGCCCAGCCTCATTTGTCCCGCTAGCCTCGTAGGCCCAACCCGCAAGCCTCAGAGGCCAGCCCGTGGGCTATGAATATTTAAAAATATTTCTTATATATATTTTTAGTAGTCTTTTATTTGTAAATTTTTTATCAATAAATATTTTTAAAAATAAAAAATCAAGTCTTTAAACTAGCTAGTTTTTTGTGGGAGGAATGGTGGAATAATCAACATTTTTCCGCTAAATCTTATGTTGACTATTATGTATTTTTGTAAGTATTCACCGATGTGTGTGATTCATAAATGTATTTTTGTAAGTATTCACTGAAGTGTGTGATTCATAAATGAAAATTTGTATGTATTGATGTCGTCTTCATAGACGTCAATACTCTTAGATACTCTTTCTAAGAGAGTAATATTGTTCATTTTTAGGTTGAAAGGCCAACACGTCCCAACCCGTGGCCCGCTTAGGGGTGGGTTGGGCTGCTATTTTATAGGCCTTTTAATTGAAAGGGTCAGCCCGTCCCAACCCGTTTCACTCTCTAGCCCGTTAGGGTTGGGTTGAGTTGAGTTGGACCAGTCCATTTTGACAGCTCTAACTGTGATACTAAAACCATTTGAGGAAGAAAAGACAGAGAACATGACTCGATAATCTTTTTATATACAAGTACTTATGTAACACATGCTTGGTATGGTACCAATTCTCCACCTCCTATTACAATTTTTGCTTCACCTCTACTTACCACATGTGAATTGAAAAGGCAGCCATTTGTTTCTTGAAAAGACACAATTTTTACTACTAAATATTATTAACTTCCTGAATAGCATCATTCTATGGAATTTATAGTCATCTTTTCCCTTTTACCAGATAACCATCCTCTCTTTCGCACACGGAAAAGTACGAGTTGCCTTGAGTTCTATCTTTCTCCTCTTAATTAACAAGCAAAAGAACAAAAAGTGATAAATAAGTTTGAAAACAAAAGAAATTCAATAAGGTGCTCAAATGCAAATTTCCGGAGATGTTAAGAACTCACAGCTTTGTGAATAAGCATATCCGATTCTTGTGCATCACTCCCCGATGAATACCATCCCAGTACATAAAAGTTAGGGAAAACCTTCTTATCTGCACAAAATTCCCAACTTAAGTATTATGAGCTACAAACGTAACTGTATATAGAATTTCAACTATCAAGTTATCAAAAACCAGCTACAAGCTATTGTTAGTCTTAGACATAACTTGGTAATTGCCTATCTTAAGCATAGGTTGATACCTCAACAAAATAAGACAACTAACCTGCCACAACAGATCAAACACTGCTACAATGGTATAAGATAAACTCATGAAAGTATATAAAATTCAATTTCAAACTAATTCGAGTAGCAATATGGATGACGGATCATGTGTTTGCTCTATTCACGCTCATATCATTCTACTACAATATAATTTGCCTTTTATAACCAAATTAATGATTTACTAAAACTGGAATTATGAATTCTAAACGTGAAGAAAACTCACAGAGCTCATGCTTCTTCTCGAGAAATCGCGGTCGAAGGAGTGAGTAGCAGGATCATAGAGTAGTTCGAAGCTGTTGAAGATCTCAACAGTACGACCACTCTGTACGTCGATTACACAGCCGAAAACCCTAGGCGGTGCGAAAGGTAAATCAGCACCGTTGGAGGAGTGGGAAGAAGGAGGTTGGGATTGGGACTTGACACGAGTGTGGTGATTCGATACGTTGAGTATCACCAAATGATAGAGCTTAAATGTCAAGCCGCTACTCGACGATGACGCCATTATCGTCGTTCCTCTTCCCGGAGCTGCCTTAAGGTTCGTCGGGGAACAAATTTCGGAGAAGAGAAGAAGGGTAAATTTTCAATTTCTGCCGTGGGCTCTAATTCATTAATTTTCTATTCTGCTTTCAAAAGATAGACTAATTTTTATAGTATAAAGTGATAATTCTACTATAAATGACAACTTTGTTAATAAAACTTAAAGGAATTACCTTTGGGGAAATTGTATGAAATAACAAACTATTAATTCAAATTAAATGTTATAACCATAGTTTCTTTAATTTGTAATTCGCAGCAAACATTTCATGTTTTTTGTCATCCATTTGTATACCGAAATATACAAATGCAGAACCCATTGTATACTGAAATATACAAATAAACCGAAATATGCAAATGAAGGACCCATTTGTATACAGAAATATACAAATATACAAAATTATACAAATGCACGACCCTTTTGTATACCAAAATATACAAATGCAAGACCCATTTGTATACCGAAATATACAAATAAACCCAAATACAGATTTTTTATGTATATGTATACCGAAATATACAGATTAATAGTCATAGCAAACATAATTATAGCATATAAATATAATTTTTATGTTTGCTATATGTGAAAGTTGCTCTTGATTATATACACAACCCATATTTTCTAGATCGACTTCTAAGCCCAAAATTGCATTCTCCTTCCTCCCATAGGCCCGTATGTTACTAATTTTGGTCAAAGGAGCCCACTCTATATTTTTGTCTTTCAAAAAATAAAAAGTAAATATTGAATCTTTTACACAATAAATTCCGAATGAGATCAAGTTGTTTAAATTTTTCAAAAACAAAACAAAACATTAAATTTGAAAGAAAAAGGTATTACTTTATTTCTTCAAAGAGGATTCAATTATTTAAATATTTAAAACATATTATTAGTGGCGACTATTATAGGTATTAGCAGCGACTTATGTTGCCACTAAAACATATTATTAGGGCGACTATTATTGGTATACAAATGGGTCTTGCATTTGTATATTTCGGTCTATTTGTATATTTCAGTATACAATGGGTTCTGCATTTGTATATTTCGGTATACAAATGGGCCATGCATTTGTATATTTCGGTATACAAATGGGATGACAAAAAATATGGAATGTTTTTTGCGAATTACAAATAAAAGAAACTATGGCTATAACATTTAATTTGAATTTAACAGTTTGTTATTTCATACAATTTTTTCTATAATCAAAGGTTTTTTCTTTCATAAATAGCCACTTTTTAGTCCTATAATTTAAATTAGCTCATGCGTTTGAGATTTCATAACTAAAACTTCATGAAAATGATTTTATTTTTTTTTGTTATATGACAAATATGTCTAGCCCGCGACGTTACTACTAAAATCAGTTGATGTGGGAGAGGGATATTGAACCAATACTTTGGTATTATCGTTTCACTTGTTTGGTGTAAAAGAAAATTAAATAACATTAAAAAAAAGTATTTAAGTTATCTACGTCATTAGTATAAGATATACTCATTTACATCATCAAATAACTTTCTAGTTGTCTTAATCTTAGCGTAATCTATCGTATGTAACATGTTGGGACATGGATTCCTCAAATTATTAATTATTAGTTATTAGAAGTCTGATGCAACTATATATATATATGAACAACTATAATAACAATAACATATATTCAGTGTAATGCTATAAATGACAAATTTTGAAGAGAGTAGTAAATTGCACAGATATTACTCCTAATTTGGAAGGAAGAGAGGTTGTTTTGATAAGGACCCTCGGTTTAAGGGAAAACATATCAAAATAGTTCAGGTAAAAAAATGAAAGTGAAGAAAGCCACGGCAAAATATAACAAAAATACAATACAATAATCAAAGTACAATAAACAACAAATAATAACAAAAATCAAAAAACAAGAAATTACAACAGTACTACTAATTAATTAATGTTAGTATTAATGAGTTTTAATATTACCAAAGCTCATATTTTAACGAGAGACTTATATATATATATATATATATCTCCGAGTAATATATATATATATATCTCCGAGTAACTTACTAATGTAAGAAATTCTTTACACTGACATTATATATAACATAAATTTACGTATTTAATTTCATTGGCTAGTAGTTGAAAATAGCATCGACTTCACACGATACCTCTGATTAATCAAATCATGTGTGCATATAGGTTACCCTAATTAGAACAAAAGTTGTAAAGGAACTGCTCGACGTTATGCACATTATTGAATAAAAGAGACATTTTTTTTAACTTACTATTTGGGAGTTTGTAATATTCCCTTTTGTTCTCTTGTCAATTGTAGGCATCAAACTTAGACATCACAACATTATACTCTTTTACACGGTATATAATCTATACAATCACTTTTCATCTTTGTAATATGTTATAAAAACAACGACAACCATCTCTTTCATATGTTAGTACGAATTTTTTAATTAAAACTAAAATTATTGTATTTGATAATTATATGAAAAGTACCATAGCTCAAAAATTAATAAAAAGTTGAGAAAATTATGACTTTTCATCAAACATGAGTAACACCTTGGAATAAAATAAGACGAAGAGAGTAATGTAATTGAATTTAAGATGAATCTCGCCAAAGGCAAAATGATGCTCTTATTGTCGATGTTCTACCCAATCTCATCTCTTTTTATGTTCATCTATTTTTTAAACTTGAAATTTTGTTCAGGATGTAATTAAGGATAAAATTTTTAACTTAAATCACTCGATGATTGAGACATATTATAAATAAGTAATCAAAAATATATTCTTATAACACAGGAGCTAGTAAATTGTTAGATATTTTAGAGAATGAAAGAAGTGAATCTAAGTCTTTAGATTTATATGGTTGAATGTTTATGTAAGGAGTATATTTTATGTACGTACTAAAGTATATATATTTCTTTGTGTGATCTCTTAACCCCACGACTACAAAATCTCATTTCACTACTTATTAAAGTAGATAACGATGCTGAGGACAATGAATTATTCTTACAAAGTTCACGTGCAACGTACCACAATCATATATTGTTACTTTATTGATACTTCATCCCTTATCGACTTTTGATCCTGATTAGAAAGATTCAACATTTAAAATTTATGAATTTATAGTATTACGAACTTGAGTTAATATATATTCATGAAAATCCATCGATTACCAGCTATTTGTTTCCGGATGTGATCGAAAAAATAAACAAGATAGATGAGTTCGAAGAAAGTGAACAACTAATCAACACAATTTTATCAAACAATTACGTTATAATGTAAATAAATATTTTTTTAACAATATAAGAATATTTACTTTTTTATATCGTGAATCGTCTTTGTATATTTTTAAGGTATATTAGCTATGCTTGGGATTGTTCCAAAACCTCACGTGGTAAGGCAGCCACCATTGCATATATCTTATCATCAAAAAGAGAAATGAAAAGCCACTAAAGTCGTATCCAAGCAAAATAAATAGAGACAAACTAGGAAATTATATTATTCTTATTTAGTGGTGGTGGTTGAGTGGTAGGGTGGTGGGGTGGTGGTGGTGGGGGGGGGGTCAGTTACTCAGCTAGTGTTACATTATTTTATATATATATAGATATAAATATATTGTATACTACGTGTGGTGTGTAAAGTTTTTCGACATATTTAAGGCTTTGCGTGTATTTGTTGTTGTTAGGTGGTACTGTCCTTTGACAACTTTTCCCTTTCCTTTCCTTTCCCACACAAAGGAATCGAGTGAAAAAGTCATAAATTAACGTTCAATATAATTTTAATATGGTATCAGAGTTGGACATATTTCTAATCTAATTGCGCGTGTCTTCCCAACTTAGAAACCCAACTTATAGCAAATTAAAGGGAGTTCAAATTTTGCTTTCGCCTGATTTTTAGTAATACATTGATCATGAAATTACGGATGTTGAACGATCCATCATGTTATGTTTGTTTACGCACCAAAAACCATACATTGGGTGTGCAAGAGGGGAAAATGTTAAAATGTTTTACATAAGTTGAAGGAATGAATTGTTATCTCCTAATAATTATAATATGATTTTAGACAATATACCGTATAATCTGATTTTTGGGGTTTAATAGAATGGAAGACACACACTTCATCTATTCTTGAACGGCAATAACTACATACTCAATATAATCCCATAAAGTGGGAATCTGAAGAGGGTACATAGAATATACACAAATTTATCTCTATCAGTAGATAGATTGTTTTCAATAAACACTCGATTCAAGTGAACTTACTCTATTCTTGAGTTATCCAATATTGAACCTCCACGTCCTGTACTTCAAGATACACAAATGAATTTGTTCGATGTGATCGGCAATGGAAAACCAACGCTCTAAATTGCATTTTCTTTATAAAAAAAAACACTAGAGGATATATATATCCATAGGACTTTATTTTTTTGAATTAAGACTAAGATTGATAAAACCATATTTTGATAGAATAGTTTGGCATAATTCATTGGCAATCATGTTATCAAGTCGAAGATTTATCGAAAATAATTTTTGTTTCATTCACAATTATATATTTGAAATTAAAGTAGTTTTAGAAAATTTCTATTTGGTGAGATATTTGGACAGTATTGCCCTAATTTAAACTAATCAATTCTCCTTTAGCTGTATTTATTATAAGTTTTTTAGAAAAAAGTTAAGAATTAATTAAGATATATAGAAGCATATTATATATGTCGGCTGACTAATAACGTGGAGTTTCACACAGAGAAACACAAATAATATATATATGGTCAACAAAATGGATATTCTATCAGAATCAAGTCATTATCAACCTAATTGGCATCTTAAGTACAAAAACAAAAGCTACTTTTTAGTTTTTGTTGCTATAAACTTAAATGTTTAAGTAGCTTTTGTAGTACTAATTATTCTGCTAGATCTCCTCATATCAAATTATCCTTGTCTAAAAGAATCATTTCCTTATTTGTACTTTATTAATTAGCATTAATTACTTCTGTCACAAAATCATACAACTCAGAATTTACTCATCCTTAACATAGTGTCACATAGTTGTAGGAGTGGTTTGGTTAGTGGAATAAAGATAATAATTTTGAAATATTTTACAAGATTATTTTATCTTATGTTTAATAGTGAGTAGTATTTAGTTTCAGGATTATCTTATCTCACTATTTCAATAAAATTTAAATGGCATCACAAGATGAATATAATTACATGAAATATTCTTATCTATCCTATCCACCAATCAAACGATCCTTTAGAGTATAGTTCCGGTATAATTTACACACTATCCCACTCAAGCCAACTCTATATTAGTTTCAGCCTATAGTATTCGAATTCTTCAAAAATATTATCGGGTGCCTATTATATCCTTAAAAAAACTCGACAATATTTTTGAAGAGCGCGACCAACATAATTTTCCAGATGCCAAAACCATAAATTTCCCCTCCTCCATCATTGAACCCCCTCTGTCCTTCCCCCCAGGTTCCCTTTTTTTTTCCCTCCTCTCTCTCCTTTATTTCTCTTTTCATAAGCATATTCTTTCTCTCTCTAGGGTTTTCACTTTCACCTGAAATAGTGTTGTTAAATTTGAATGATATGTTAGGATCCTTTGGTTCTTCATCATCTCAATCTCACCCTCATCATGATGAAGAATCTTCTGATCATCATCAACGGCGTAGATTCACCGCTACAACTACAACTATCACCACCACCACCACCACCACTACGACCTCACCAGCTATTCAAATCCGCCAGCTACTCATTAGCTGTGCGGAGTTGATTTCGCGGTCCGATTTCTCGGCCGCGAAAAGACTCCTTACCATATTATCAACTAACTCTTCTCCTTTTGGTGATTCAACTGAGCGGTTAGTCCATCAGTTTACTCGCGCACTTTCCCTTCGTCTCAACTGCTATATATTGTCAACCACCAATCATTTCATGACACCTGTTGAAACAACTCCAACTGATTCTTCATCTTCGTTGCCATCGTCATCATTAGCTCTAATTCAATCATCATATCTTTCTCTAAACCAAGTTACCCCTTTTATAAGGTTTACTCAATTAACCGCTAATCAAGCGATTTTAGAAGCGATTAACGGTAATCATCAAGCAATCCACATCGTTGATTTCGACATTAATCACGGGGTTCAATGGCCACCGTTAATGCAAGCACTAGCTGATCGTTACCCTGCTCCTACTCTTCGAATCACCGGTACTGGAAATGACCTTGATACCCTTCGTAGAACAGGTGATCGTTTAGCTAAATTTGCTCACTCGTTAGGGTTGAGATTTCAGTTCCATCCTCTTTATATCGCCAATAATAATCGCGATCACGATGAAGATCCTTCTATTATTTCCTCCATTGTACTACTCCCTGATGAAACCCTAGCTATCAATTGTGTTTTCTATCTCCACCGCCTTTTAAAAGACCGCGAAAAATTAAGGATTTTTTTGCATAGGGTTAAGTCAATGAACCCTAAAATTGTTACAATCGCGGAGAAGGAAGCAAATCATAACCATCCTCTTTTTTTACAAAGATTTATCGAGGCGTTGGATTATTATACAGCTGTGTTTGATTCATTGGAAGCTACATTGCCACCGGGTAGTCGTGAGAGGATGACAGTTGAACAAGTGTGGTTTGGGAGAGAGATAGTTGATATCGTGGCGATGGAAGGAGATAAAAGGAAAGAAAGACATGAAAGGTTTAGATCATGGGAAGTTATGTTGAGGAGTTGTGGATTTAGTAATGTTGCTTTAAGCCCTTTTGCATTATCACAAGCTAAGCTTCTTTTGAGACTACATTATCCTTCTGAAGGCTATCAACTCGGAGTTTCGAGTAATTCTTTCTTCTTAGGTTGGCAAAATCAACCTCTTTTCTCCATCTCGTCTTGGCGTTGAGAAAAAACTATCAAATAGCCAAGTTCAGAGGGTAATTAAGACTACTGATAGTTTAGGAGGAATCTGAAGAAAACGCGTGAAGTATAGGGGAAAGAAAACCCTAAATAACAAGATTTTCTAGTGAAGTTGTAGTAGTAGAAATTTGCATGGTGAAGGACAATGAATTGAGGTATTGAAATTTCATGGTTTTTTTTGTTTGTTTTGTTTTACTTATTGATATGAATGTTTTAAATTTTAACATAGAGGACTAGGTTGATGATATATAGTATTTAAGTTAACTAGTCTTTGTATAATGCAAGATCTTGATCAACTTATTTTTATTTTTAATTATTTGTTGTTGTTATTGTTGATGAAAGATTCTCATGTTATTTACCAAATTGTTAGGTAAGTGGCACTGTGGAGTGGGAAAATGATGTATATTCCAATTAAAGGTGTTAATTAACCCTACCATATTGTTTGTTTGTATTAGTAATGGTGGATGGCTTCATTATCTTTCACTTTATAATGCTAATCATGCTTCACCTTTTCATTTAGTACTTTAGTTATAGTGAACATTTTTTGTTTATTTTATTATATGATTCCTTATCAAAGTCTTTATCTTGTTGCATTTTCTTATTGTACTTTACAAAAGATTTCTGGTATTAATGGAAAGTGGTCACATTTGGAAAAAGATATGGGGCCAACAAGAAAGTCATTTTCTTTGTTGAAAAAAATGATTTTTTGAGATAGTAATAACTAATAGTTGATTAATCATCCGAAAAATCAATCAATAAGAGTTGTATACCCCATATTCTACTATTTTCCTTCCCCTAAAATCTTATATATATGAGATTTTTTATTTTTTTTTATGGAAGAAGGGGAGGAGGAGATTCTTGAACATGCATGAGAATTGTTGTTATTGTTTTGTGTCTTTGATATAGGACCATAATCAATTGCCCTAAATTGTGCCCAATTGTCCCCTCAACAAAACCATCAAAGTTGTCAAATAGGGTTATTCTTGTTACCCACTTTGCCCCCCACCCCCCTACAATGGGATCTCTATCGTGTCTAGTGTTTATCCCTAGGACCACCTCTCTTTTAATTTAAATTTACATCTTTTTAAGCTATCATTTTTTTCATAAATTTTAGATGAAAATTTACTTCAAATATATGTTTAATAAAAAATTATGTTCAAAAATGTTTTCAAGTTTCCAAAAACTGGACGAAATTTTACACAACAAAACTTCAAATTTCAAATTTTCAACTTCAAAATCTATGATGAGCTGGTTAAGTTTCTCTTTATACCATGTTGTAGCCACGCCTTGTTTCATCATACTAATCAGTGGTGATTTGATGTGAAGTTTAGACATATCCTTATGGTTTTTAGGTCAATAAGCATAGAGGAAATGATAAACTGAAATGCACTGTATATGGTAGGCAAGAAAAGAAGTTTTAATTTTTGTTGAGTAGTGAAAAGAAGGAAGAGGCTTCTTTTTATTTTTTAATGGCTAGGGAGTAGTAGGTGATGTATTTGACAGGTTGATAAGATGGTTACTAATAGTTGATGTATTGACACCAATTCACGCAAGAGAAACTTTACTTTACTGTATACCTTTTTTATCAATTCATGACCATAACAAGAATAAGAGGTTCTATTTTTCTCTGCATAAATCCTTTGTTTGCTTGTGTGAGTTGTGTGTTGATGATAGTGAATTCAGAATAAGTATTTTTTGTTGTTACAGTTTATGTGAAGGTGTTTGATTAAGTATGGACGGATTTTAAGAAAAAAATAAAGATCAGATGTAACAAATATATTTGATGTAATTCTATAAGTGGAGTACTTATGGTTTCAATAGACTATAAAAACGAAGATTTGAATCTTGTGGTGTTCAACTAAAGATTTGATATATATAAAAAATGTATTAAAATGTTTTTTAATATTGTGGTCTTAAGTATGTAATGTGAAAAATTATAACTGAGTTCCAAAGAAGAAAAGAGACTCTTTTTCAATGTACTAAAGAGAAAGTAAGACAAACAAATTTGAGAGAGTAAGATTTAAGTTAAATTAGTTCTCTTTCTGTCTCAATTTGTACGTAACACGGCTTTCTTGTATTCCATCTCAAAAAGAATGAGTATTACCTTTCTTTAATTAGAAAAAAAATCAAACTTTTACCCCAACGATTTAGAAGACACGAATATCTAAAGTTTGTTTCAAAAAACTTTTTTTCTTTTTTAAATTTTGTGTCTAGCCAAATTATGTCATATAAATTTGGACAAATCAAACGCTACTAAATATGAATATATATATGTCATTCTTTTTTTTAGATCGACCAAAAAATAATGATTTCCGATGGTTGGGGTGGGGAGGTGTTGTATTGTAAAGTGATGGATGGATGCATCATACATATGGTTGATAAGATGGTGCAAGCATGGGGGAAATTATGCAACTTACGTCAACTGTGCTTCCATCCATCTATCTTTTCTGTTTTCTTCTCTGTTGTGTCTGATCAAGAGAATGCTTGTATAATCTACTCTGAAAATTCCTAACTCTTTTTAAAAAAATTAGGTTCCCATCAATGTCTTTTTAGAGGAGCATATTATTATTGGTTAATATATTAAATCTAGGTCCTCGTCTGCTAGGTTTCTATCTTACCCTTTGTTTTTTATTTTTATCTTTCTTGGTAGGCCACAATACTCTTTTTCTTTGGTATATATGCTGATCTCTTTTAAGTTTTTGGATTCTTAGATTTGTAAAAGTTACTAGAACTCTAGCTCCGTCGTTGTATTTGATACTTGTTTTTGTAATTTCGACTAATATGAATTTATGTTAGGTAAAACTTACTAAAAAGGAAAATGTCCCCTACTTGCTCAAATAGATCTAACTAAAGATTAAGGGATATATTATATTAAGTAACATTATCCATGAATATTAGTACTTGGATTTTTTTCATTTTCATCGACTAACACTAGGAATTGATTCGGAGAAAGAAGAAGCATGACATAAGATAGCGCGGAAAAATTTCTTGCAGATAACTGAATTAATCAGATAGCTTATCCCTAATTTGTAGTTTAATTTCCCTTTTATTTAAATACACATATTTCTCATTATTGATCATTCAACCTTCGTTTGATTTTAAAGACAGTTTAAATTGAAAACCTTCGACTAAGAATAATAAGATCCTAATATTCGATATTGCACCATAACTCTCACGGTTAGGATATCTATATATACTCAATCTCTAACTAGGATCTTGAATACATGAACGATCATATGGGTGGACCAATAATCTCTCAAGTTTGTATTTATTATCATAAAGTTTTATGAATATCTAGTTAGTGTCTTATTTTTCATTTTGGTTTGTCTTTAAAAAAAAGTGGCTTCTTTCTGTATTGAGTAAGTTTTTAATTCCAACATCATAAATAGCAAGTTTATATAAGATCGGAAGATTTAATTAGAAGATTACTATACACATTTTTAATTAATATTAAGATACAAGATTAAAGAATTTTCTTTTTATTTCTTAAATTTCATGTTCAGTCAAATTAAGAAATTTAAATTAGGACGGAACGACTAGTGTAACTTTAACTCAATTAATACATATATATGCTTGATTCGAGTTATGAGTGGTTTTTGCATTGACCTAATAATTAATAAAAAGATAGAGGAGTGGTTATGCAAAAGAATCTAGGTAAAGCTGAGGTTGTGGCGTTAGGGGAAATGTATGAAAAAGAAATTATTTATACTTATGATACATATATTACGATTTAATATCTCAAAAGGTCACTCAATTTTGAGAATTTATCTAGCAAAGTCATTGAACTTTGTTTTGTATCAATAAAATCACTAAACTTAGACATTTCTATCAATAAAATCACTCAATCAAATTTATTATTAAATAAAATATTGACATAGCAAAATAAATTACTTGTATATTTTTATATCAGGTAAACACGGACCTACAAATAAATAAAATTAAAGAAAACTTATTAAAAAAATTCGGACAGACTTAATCACGGAAACAATTTTTTTTTTTTTATGATATTGTTGTATAGTTTATGTCTTGATTTAATAAATAAATGAAAAAAAAATTCTTAGTGAAACATATTTTGGTATTACTGTAATACCAAAATATTTACTTTGCCTCCTTAATAAAAAAATGAGTACAAGTACTTCAGCAAAACAACAAATTAAATCCAAAACAGGAAGAAAAACAATAAACAAATGTCAAAATAGAACAGGTAAGTATTGTTACTAATTAAGTTCTTCGACGTGTAATTTATTTAGATATTTCTTGCTATATATAATAGGTAAAGATTTACTTTTCCTTCGTAATTCTACTGTTTGCTAACGTTAGATTTGTTTGAGCTTGAATAAATTAATTTTCAAAATTGTTGATAAATAAGTTTTGAAATTTGAAATCGTTTTCGGACATACATTTTAGTTGTTTTTCTTTAAAAAATAATTGTGAGAGGAAGTGAAAAGTTCTTAATGAGATTTCTTTAATTTTATTTATTTGTGGGATTCATATTTACATGATATAAAAATAATAATTTATTTTGCTATGCCAATACTTTTTTTAGTGATAAATTT
>JAJOOF010064143.1:0-11974 GCA_029582545.1 Solanum lignicaule | reverse complement strand
AAAAAATTAAATATTAATTTTTTAATATGAAAAATATTAATTTATTAATACAACATAAAAGTAATAAAGGACAATATATAAAAATATTTGAAGTATTTGATATTTTATTAAATTAAAATAATTCTAAATTAATATATAGTCGCGCAACGCGCGGGTACGTATACTAGTGAAGAACAATAATAAAGAAGAAGACAATTGAGTTAATATTTATTTTTTCCAAGTTTAATTTAACACATGACCAATTTTTATTGGTCAATGCTGTCTAAAAGCTGCACCCACGCGCCTAACATAGGTGAAATCACGGACTCAGCCACGTAGTGCCGAAAAGTGGTAAACAATTAACTAAAAAATAAGTCCAGGGGGGTAATAGGACCTTAGTAAAGGTTAGGTGTGTCTCAGGGATTTTGGGCATAGGCTGGGGGGGTACTTATGCATTTTCTCTTTATTTTAAAAAAAAATGATTTATCCTTCGATTTCTATTTTTTTTGGCTCAGATTTTTTATAATTAAAAAAAACTCCTTATTCTATTTGAATTTTATGTGACGAAGTATGATTATGTTTGAAGTCAAATAGTTACTTTTTATACTATGCTTTTATAATTTTAATATTTTAATTATGAAATTCAAATTCATAATGCACATCATAGTAAATTGCGCGCCTCTTTACCAATACAAAATAAATCACTGCGAAAAACTCATCACAAAAATAAATTAATATTAGAGATATATTGGTAAATATATATATAAGACAGGGATATTTTGATCGTGAAATAAAATTTTTTTTGCTTTTGTTTCTACATTTTTTAAGAAGCAATTTTTTTTTAGCTTTTTTCCAACCACAAAAAAACTACTTCTACTTTTATTTTAAAACAGTTTTATTAATTAGCCAAATATTATTTTTTTCAAAATAATTTAGAAATATTTCTATAGCTATAATCGTGTCATCAATGATAAAATAGTTGTTTTAAGATAAATTATTACTAAATAAAGAAATGTATTTATAAAAATCATATAAATTTAGCCAGAAAAAATATAAGATATAACTTGTGAGATAATCTATGACTTATTTATACGGGATAAAAATGAAATAATTAAATTCTCATAACTCTAACCATTAGTCAAACTCCCCTTATTAATGAATGGTCCCATTTGATCATCATATAGTTTGTTTTAGCTAGGGGTGTACAAGTTAAATCGCAAAGTCAAATCAAACCGACGAACCAAATCAAACTGGAAAAAAAATCGATTTGTGATTTCACGTTTGGTTTGATTGGTTTGGTGGTTGAAAAAAAATCGACCACTCTTGGTTTGGTTTGGTATTAAAAGGAAAAAAGTCAAACTAAACCCAAACCAAACCGACATAAAATATATGTTTATATATTTTATTTCAAATTTGGCCTTGGAAAATTTTGCAAATATCATATATATAATTTTATTTTATTTATAGATAAAAATATTATTTATAATCTACTTTGTTAATATATTTTTAGTTAGTTTATAGTTTTCAATGTTTATATATTTTATTTCAAAATTTAGGCTTATGTTAAGATCCAAAGTTACAATCATATTGTTATAGTTTTTCAAATTCAAAGTTAACAATTTACTTTGTAAATATTTTGTTTTGTATTCAGTTTGCATGTAGCCTTTAATCTTATTAATTCAACATAATGAGCGTTGATATTTCAAAAAAAATATTTTGTACTCATGTGAATTTTACCGTCTTTTCGAAAATTTCTATTCATTAACATTTTTTTAACTTTAGCTTATCACATAGGTAAGTGAAAATATATTTGATCTCTTTTTCAAACATCGTATAGTTATAAAAAATCAAAAAAATTAAAAAATAGAAAAAATTCAGAAGAATCGACTAAAGTCGAAACCAAAAAAACCGACTTTATGTAATTTGATTTGATTTTTAAATTTAATAAATCGACATAATGAATTTAGATTTTTTAATGAAAAACCAAACCACACCGGCGTATATACACCCCTAGTTTTATCATATAGATATAAACATAATATCACATGAAAAATCCAATCAATCATCGCAAACCCAAACAAACTCTGATCTTCCGCCCAACACGTGGCAATCTAGCCCTTCTCTAACCTTACTAGACCCACCTAAAGATGACCGACACGTGTCAATATAAGATATAGGAAAAAAATCTGATATACCCATAACTTTGTCATTTAAAGCTGATACTCGTTATAAAAGTGACTCATATATATCCTTACCGTTACAAAAGGAGCTCATATATACCCTTCATCTAACGCAAGTGAAAAAATTAGTTTTAAATTTATTTTTTTACTTTAAATTTTTAAAATGTTCATGTGGATATATATGATCCTTCTAGTAAAGTCCAATGTATATTTTAATCTTTTTGCACACAAATATTTTTTTTTCAACTTCTTTAATTATCATTATTTTTTTTATTTTTTTTTCTTTCATTCTTTAATGTAAGGAAAAATTCAAAACTAGTTTTTTTGCGACTATATTGTAATTTAGTTTTTGTATTTGTAAAAATAAAAAAAAAAATGGACATCTATGATAAATTTTACAAGAAAATTGTTGAAATATAAATTATTGAAAGTCACTTTCATAACGAAAGGTATATCAGCTCTAAATAACAAAATTGAAGATATATCAGACATTTTCCCTAAGATATATGATGAGGTGATTTAAGGTACGTTTCAATTTATTGTCCAATTATTATTTTTCAATAAATATATATTTTTTAATTCTTTAATTTTAATTTTTTAAAATATATTTAAAATTATAAAATTTAAATATTATATATATATATGTAAATTTTTTTTGTTAATTTAAAATCATAATTTAATACTTCCGATCCGTCAAAGATATAGCAAGTGATCTCAAATTTTTGTAGGCATAAAAGTCCCCACAGAAAACGACAAAATAGATGCCATCACGCGCTTTACCACAGAACACGTGTCACTATCAAATGGTGTATTTGTAGTTCTTAATAGAAATGAAGGGTAGATTAGTCAACAAATTTTTAAATAAGGATTAAAATTAGTAGGCACGTGGCTTGGCGTGGACCGCACGCATGGAAAATTAAAGTGGAGGCTTTTACAGTGTGTTTCGTCGTGGAGTTAGATATTTGTAATTGCTTTTTCCTCTGCCTTTTTGTTTGATACTTTCACAAGTACATTGCTTTATTTGTTCGACGTTCCATAATTCATATTGAAGTTTAATTAATTATATTTGGCTAAAGAGAATGTTCGTTATTAAATTTAAATTCAAAATTTTTGGATTAAAAAAGAAAAATTCGATTCGCTATACCACATCCTCTCGTGTTGTTGCTTTATTAGCTTACTTCACTTTTCCTCCATTTTCGTTTTATTTTATATGATTACATTGGTATAAATATTGACATTTATGGTCAAGCAAATAAATACTTTTTTTTTTCATCCCGATTTATTTTAAAGTATTTGGCTAGAGATAAAGTTTAGTAATAAAAATAGATTTTAAGAAAAATGATCATAAATTATATATAAGTATTTATGTGGTCATAAATCCTAAAGTATAATAGAATATCATTTTAAACTAAAATGATTGCTAAGAACTATAGGGTATTTGGTGCGGTTTAACATGACCTTGTGGTAATTAATACTCTATTATTAGATGACATCTTGACAACTAATACTAATTTAATAAGATTATAATTTATAGTATATGTTTCGCACTAGTTGAGGACTTTTGAGGGAATAAGATGGTGTGTGTGGGTTTATATTATATTTTGATAATTTTCGTCTCGTGAGCTATTAGGAGTTGCGTTAGTCCGATAATTTATTTTCTATTCAATCACATTAAATTCATATACGTGCTCTCGTTTGTTTTAATTTGTTTCAGAATACGATGGTCAAATTAATTAATGTTTGATGTGAATTCAGATATAATTTTTTTTTAATTTAAAATAAAACTCTATGCTAGAAATTATATGAAAAATGCTAAATATCACAATAATTAATAATAATTTAAAATATATTTAAATTTACTATAAATAATATCACAAGCAATTGAGCCAAAAATAAATAAATAAACTCTAGAAATAAAAAGCAACAGGAAAGGCGGGAGTAATGGGAACATAAATAAAGTAAAATAATAAAAGTATAATTTTACGTGATCTTTATGCTGACATCAACGTGATTTAATAATATACGTCGGTGAAGAAAATTAATTTTTCCACTTCTTTTTCTCCCTTTAGTATATAAAATTCAATAATTCCAAATGATATATTTAACAAAAAAAATAAAATCAATAGGTGAGTTCATAAATATATTTAGGTGCCGCAAGAAATATTTATCATGTACGTAGTATTTAAAGCTTAACGGAGTAAAAAAGGGAGACGCTAGCAAAAATCAAGGTTCATTCGAATTACTTCGTTTGATTTTTTTTTTTAAGTATATATATATATTTGAATATTCTTTGACCTTTTCATACATTTACTTTTTATATTTTAAACCTCATTAGTGAAAATTATTCGTGCGTTAATTAATTTACTTAATACAAAATATTTTTCATATGTATTTGTGTACGAAAAATACACAACCAAGTATTGTATTCATAATGCTATATTTTATGTGGAAAGAGTAAAGACAACTAAATATTGTGTAACTTATGCTAGAATTTATATAGGTATTATTTTTTCTTATTAATGTAACTACAAACAACGTAAAAAATTAAGAAATCCATGGGAGGAGGTATTAAAAACAAATAAGACATGATTTTTTTATTTGATAGTGTTTTCAATTTACGTATAATACCGTATTTAGTAGTACTTATTTATTACTATATAAAAATGGTATGCAATGACATAATTAATAATATGAGATACTATTTTTATATCAATACACTTTATTCATTATTATTTATAGGGATAATGGTCTGAAAAATACCCCAACTTTGATCGAATTTATTGTTGCGATACTAAACTTTCATAAGGACCTATTACCTCCCTAGACTATTTAATTCCGTATTTTTTTACCCCCTGAATTATTTAATAGTGTATTTTAAAGGTATATATGTGCCCACATGGACACATTACTATTTATAATTTTGCATTATTTTTTATGTCCACGTGGGCAAATATATATGTTTAAAATACGGTATTAAATAGTCTAGGGAGGTAATAGGTCCTCATGAAAGTTTAGTATCGCAACAACAAATACGACCAAAGTTGAGGTATTTTTCAGACCCTTATCCCTTATTTATATTTTTAATACACTTATCACTATTAAAAATAGAGGTTTTTCCATTGTATATCAATGCAATTTTTTTTTATTATAAAACATAATTATTTTTATTTTATTTTTATCGAACCAACTCACTAAAAAACACATGATGAAAAACATATTTTCATTAAAATACTCACTTCAACCACTTGCATCTCTTCCACTCCGCACAATCTTAAACTCGCTCTGCCCCACATAGCCTTAAATCCACCTCTTCTCGTATCAGCCCCGTCCTATTGTTATCCCAGGTCGGACCACTTAAAAATATAAAATAGGTTCAAGTCTAAAAGAAATGAAGGGGTTTAAGTGATGATTAGGGTAGTCGGCGTGGATGTGTATTAACCCTTTGGAAAGTTGTGGCGTGGGAACAAAATGGAGTGCTTTGTGTACTGTACCAGACTTTTAGCTCTCTAATAAAGTCAAGTTTCCCATTAACTTTTCATTAATTTGAACAAAAAATATAAGCCAATTTTGTAGTATAATTGAAAATATCTTTAAATTTTGAGTGAATTTATTAGTTCCATTTTGATATTACAATATGAGTGAAATATCTCTTAAATTCTCGTCAAATTTAGAGATGTTTTCAGCATTTATTTTTTATGAAGAGTCTCATACTCCTACAAGAGTTTTTTTAAAAAACTTATTATATCATGTAGACTCTACTCAATACAAATTTAAATTAGTCAAATTTCAATACATATAATCAGATATTCTACGTGGAATAGAAAATAAAAAATATATCCATAGTAGAGATGATTTATTGTTTATATTTATGATATGATAGAAAAATAAGTAATAATAATGGGTGCTATTATTATTTAGCCGTCTACTTTGTCGTTTGCGTGGCCTCCGTTGATGAACAACGCCGTCTGTTTGCGTTGGACTGCACGCTTCTTTTTATTTTTTCTTCCACACCTTTCTTTGTCATATTACCATAAACAATTAAAACAACATTTACTATATTCTTTCTTTCTATTTTTTCATTTTATAAGATAGTGACATTATTTTGGAAAAAAAATTAGCAAATACTTTCTTATATTATAGTGTACTTTTAATATAACAATTTATACTTGAATACTTTTATGTACTAGTAATTAATTAATTAATTAATCATGTAAACCATTTTAAATTTTAATAAAAACTTACTTTTTTATCTTCTTTTTTAAATAAAAAACTTGAGATAATTAACTTTCTTATTATTTGATATTTACACAATGTTAAAATTCATTTTCCATTATGTGAAAAATGTCAATCAAAGTTTTTCTTTTGCTTCTCTTCGATAAAAAATACTCCATAATTTTAAGTAATTCTTTAATATTTATTAAAATAAATTAACTTTGATTATATGTATCATAATAATTCTACTGTCCAATTGAGAAATGAAACTATAATTAGTGAAATTTTCAAACAAACAATTTGAAGGTGCAACTCTTGTTGTACACCAAATTCTTTCATTTTTGTTTTTTATTTTTCGGGAAACAAGAGTTATATATTTATACAAAATATCAAATAATGATTGTAGTTTTAGTACTATCAAAGATCGTGATGAAATAATATCTACTTCTTCATTTATTCAAAACTAAAAAAACTCAAAACTCAAATTCGAATCCTTAATATAGAATTAAAAACACTGTACTTCTTAATATGTAATTTTCTGACACAAATCTAAATTAGTCGTGTCTTTACATTTGTCTTATGGTGCATTTGAACCGAGTTTATAAACTTTTGGACCTTTGGTGATTCTTCTTTAATTTATTTTTTTTGGTTTTCATTCGATGTTTGATATTTATATTGGAGTCTAATTAAATTTAAATTCAAATGTAAAAATCTACGTTGGATAAAAAACTTTTTAATAAAGATGAGTTTATACTCAACGATCTCGTATTCAAGACTTTTAATTAAAGATAGATAACCCTCGTTGGTCTTCTCTAATTTCTTTGTTAGTTTTCAATTTTGGGGGTAAAAACAGCATTAACAGAAACAGCTCTACCATGAATTGTTAATGACTCTGTTTCTGTCTATCTCTCTCTCTCTCATCCCTCTTTTTCTTCTATTTCTTCATTATTCTTGTCGTCTTTATTACCCCCTTTCTCTGTCTTCACCAATTTCACTCTCTGCTTCTCTGTGTGTGTGAATTCTCCACGCTTTAAACTTCTAATTTTAGGGATAAATAGTCTCTTTCTCTTTCCCCTTCTCTTTAATCCCCCCCACATTTCTGCTCTGTTCTTTTCTTTGGGACACTGTTGTTGTTCTTTCACAAGTGTTTCTCTTCTTGTTTTAGTTAAGGAAACAAAAATTTCCATCTTTGGACCACTCTTCTTCTCAGTATGAACCTTGTATTCTTCAAGATCACTATACCCTTTTAACTTTCTTCTCCAAAGTTTCAATCTTTAATCACTTTTAGTCATGGTGGACACTAAAGAGATCAACACTAATGAATCTAAGGTACCCCTTTTGTGTTAATTTTCTCTAATTTTGGGGTTTGACCCTTTTTTTTTTTTTTTGAGTAAAAAGAATGGATCTTTATCATTGATTTAGGTAAATAGTCTGTCATTCTTGTGTTTCTTTGGCTTGTCTCTACATATTTAAACCTCCTTTTTACTTACAAAATCACCTTTTGCTTTTTTTGGGGTTTTGATTCTTTTTCTTTTACCATTTGGTTTACTTTCTCTTTCTGGCTATGCATACAAATTCTAGTGATGTTTTTCTTTATGTGTTGTGCCTATTTGTGGATTGAATATTTGTAATGACTTAGACCTTATTATGTTATGCAGAGGGTGGTTCCACTTAATACATGGATACTTATATCCAATTTCAAGTTGGCTTACAACATGCTACGAAGATCTGATGGAACATTTAACCGTGATTTAGCTGAGTTTTTAGAAAGAAAAGTTCCTGCTAACTCGATTCCAGTTGATGGTGTCTATTCATTTGACGTGGTTGATCGCTCTACGAGCTTACTTAACCGTGTTTATAAACCTGCCCCGAAAAATGAGTCTGATTGGGGTAAAATTGATCTTGATAAACCCCTCAGTACTACTGAGATTGTACCTGTTATTATCTTCTTCCATGGTGGAAGCTTTACTCATTCATCAGCTAATAGTGCTATTTACGACACATTTTGTCGTCGTCTTGTTAGTATTTGTAAAGCTGTTGTTGTATCTGTGAATTATCGACGATCACCTGAGAATCGATATCCTTGTGCTTATGATGATGGATGGGCTGCTCTTAAATGGGTAAAATCTAGACAATGGCTTCAAAGTGGGAAGGATTTAAAAGTTCATGTATATATGGCTGGTGATAGTTCAGGTGGTAATATAGCTCATCATGTTGCTGTTCAGGCAGCTGATTCAGGGGTAGAGATTTTTGGAAATATTCTTTTGCATCCTATGTTTGGTGGACAAAAACGAACAGAATCAGAGAGTAGATTGGATGGGAAATACTTTGTGACAGTTCAAGATAGGGATTGGTATTGGAGAGCTTATTTACCAGAAGGGGAAGATAGAGATCATCCAGCTTGTAATATCTTCGGCCCGAGAGGAAGAACTCTCGAAGGACTTAACTTTCCAAAGAGTTTAGTCGTTGTAGCGGGGTTAGACCTTGTTCAGGATTGGCAATTGACATATGTTGAAGGGTTACAGAAATCAGGGCACGAGGTGAATCTGTTATATCTAAAGCAAGCAACAATTGGTTTCTATTTCTTGCCTAATAACGATCATTTTCGTTGCCTAATGGAGGAGATAACAAGCTTTATACATCCTAACCATTCCTAGACTTACTTAACTACAACTACAGGCAGCATTAATATATAACACAAGCTTGACATCTCACTCGATCGGGTTATTTTTTTCCTCCCTCCTCTGTAGTGAATATAATGGTGTGTATTAGCATTGCTTGTCATCAACATACTACATTGTTGATAAGAGTGTTCACCCTGATGGTTCTTGTCATTGATCAGCATTTGAAGACGATTAAGGCGTTAGCTGACGGAGTGTTGCCTGAGAAATGTAACTTGTTGAGTTAATAGAAGAGTAATTTTATGGTGATGTCTCAGTTGTTACTACTACTAAAAAGAACTCATTTCAGAACATGGATTGGAAAATTCATGATATTGTAATCTTACTTTGTATGTTATAGTTGTGATTTAGAAGCTATATATGTATAAGATTTTGTTTGTTAATTTTGTCCCAAACATTGAACCAACCCTCTTTCCCCCCTAAAAATCAACTCAAGGTATTTGTGCTTTTATCACAAGTGTTGATTTTCTTTGGGATTTGAAGAAGTGTACAAGTGCTACAACAACAAACTCTAATCCCATGTTCGTGGGATCTGGGAAGGATGATGTGTATACAGTCGTACTTCTACTTTGTGAATGTTGATAAGTTGTTTTCGATAAATTCTCTGCTTAAAGTAAAACATATAAAATAAAGGAGAAAGAATAGTAGCAAAATGACAAACAAGATGTGGAAAGGAGAGTAAATAATATGTTATAATTAGTTAAAGTTTATATTTTTAAGTGTCATTTTACATAAACTAATGTAGCACTGGCTTTTGGTATTTATCTTTGTTTTGTATTGGAATATATTATTTTATGTAAAAATACAACTTGAATAAAAATATATGGATACTAAGAATACCTAGTCAATACTAAGTATTTAAAAACAAAAGAAGTGTGGTTAGGGGAAGCTTCCTATGTATGTTGTTACTTTAATGTAAATGAGTTGGTTATCTTGCAACTTAAGGGAATTCACATTCAAGATTTGAGACTTACACCTTGTTTGGGTGGCTGTTACCCTTTGTAGTGTATCATATTGTTAATTCAAATACAATATTTGTTTATTTTGATTGTTATCGTATTGGTTAAATTCATTGTTAGGTAAAGATGAAAAAATCCATAAATAACGACCGATTTGGTGTGATCGCGTTGTTACTCTTCTAGTATTATTTATCATTTATCCTACCTTTTCATAGTAGTTCTACCTCGTACCCTACTTTTTCAACTAGTTTATCATTCAAATTATGAATATGTAATGACAGAGAACAATACAATATATCCAAACATTGTATTCATCAAAATAATATAGTACGATAGAATACAATACGATAGATAATGAAATAATACATAACAATTATTCAAAGAAAGTTTTATGAACTCAAATATCGAATTTAGATCAAAATTAGTGAATTCTGTCGAACAATAACCTAAAACTCTTGTAAATAGGTTGGTTTGCTAAAAGTCATATGCTAAAATTGGAGGTGATCAAGTAGGTATAGTTGCAATTTTGTAGTACATAGAAAGTGGGGTTGTGTGGACCATAAAGGAATTCCTCCCCTTGAACCAAAAGGCCAAAGACAAAGCCAAAACAAAACCCTGTCCATCCGAAGTGAAATGAAGGGTACATTTTACATAGTTCCATGATTGGACATTGATTCAATGCTTTCTATCCCTCTTTTCTTGAAGTGGATTTTTATTCATTTTTTTGTCAGCTATTTCTTCTTCTTCTTCTATATGGGTCTTTTGGGAATTTTTTTGGATAATTTTGGGTATACAATAAATTTGTTTTTAAATTTATTATTTTGTCTTTTCTTTTTTCTTGTATATTATATTAGAGAGCTTATCTTATCAACCATTGGTTGGGAATTTTGGATTTAGCACTTGTTTGTACCAGTACCAATAGGGGGACCATGATATATTATAAAATAAAATAAAACTGAGTTCTGAATTTTCTGTATTTGTCTAAAAATTGAATGTGTTAAATTTGACTTCATACAACTATATACATTTTTTTTCCTTGGGTTTAGGAGGCCTGGCTCAGTATTCAAGAAAGACTTGGTGAACACCCTTTTTTTTTACACCCTGTCTTGAATCTGTATTAGAGTTTCGACTAAATTCAAATGGTGCACTATGGGGTTCATTCGGAAGTGACGCTCTCAAATCGAGACCTCTGATTAAGGATGAAACAATCTCATCACTGCACCACAACCCATGTTAGTGACTTGGTGAACACCTTTAGAATATATAATACTCTCTTTATTGTTATTTATCGACTCTGGACTTTGCATGTCAATTATATTTATATTAATTGATGTATAATTTTTAGGTTTGAGAAATAATTTAAGAAATAAGTAGTTAATGTTGAAGGTAAAACATGAAATATATATATTTTTTCTCTTAATGGGCTATAAATGAGAAGTAAAAATGAAAATTTTATTTTTAATATAGTAGACAAGTAAAAGTGGACGGAGAGAGCCATCCCGATTTATGTAGATTGTTTAACTTGACACATAATTTAAGAAAAAAAAAGAAAAACTTTTGAAATTTGTGACTAAGACATTCTTTAACTATTTGTTTGATTGTGATTCATTTCATGAAAGATAAAAAGAATTTTTGTAAAGTTAAGTTAAAAGAATTATTTCAAAGTTAGGCTATTTTAATTATAGAAATGTTACATTTTATTTGGAATGAACCGAAAATGAAAATGTGTCAATAAATTGAGATAAAAGAATAATAATAGTTATTTTATCAGATAAAATTCATAAAGAGCCATTTTAGATTTCTATAATTGAAAAAAATTATTTTTCTGAAATTTCTAAATTATACAATTCAAACTTTTCAAAATATTATCATAAAATATGTAAACTCTTTCAAATTATACTTGGAATGAGATCAATGTAAACTCTTTCAAATTATACTTGGAATGAGATCAATGTAAACTCTT
>JAJOOF010064142.1:0-24710 GCA_029582545.1 Solanum lignicaule | reverse complement strand
CAAGATTAGCTACGGACAAGCAAACTGCAGTGTCCTCTAAATATGATAGACAATGACATGCTAATCTTATATTCCAAAACTGCAACATGTACTATATTTTTTTGGTTATATAACATTAGTCAGTATGTGCACAGTGTTCAACTCGACATCATAGTTATGTCTATTGTACATATTCTAAATATTTCTAATAGTACATAATATAATAGATCATATTATCTATCTTCTACAAACGCCCTGACCCTTGATTCATTAATATTACAATATTTTTACAACCATAATATTTTCACTATTGGAGCACGGGCCTCCCTACCCTAGTATACACATATGAGACATTCATTTTACTCCAAAAAAGCAAAACAAATGAATCTGTTATTTACTATCACCATGGTTGAGAGAGAGAGAGAGTTTTGGGTGCGTAGGGAAGAGAGATGAAAGAGAGATATTGTTAGGTTAGTGGCTAAATTTGGTTAAGTTTAAAAATCTTGTCTATTTTGAGAATTAATATCTCACAAGTTCACTCAACTTTTATAATTTATCTAGTAAAGTCATTAAATTTTGTTTTATATTAATAAAATCACTCAATTTAGACTTTTATATCAATAAAATCATTCAACTAAATTTATCATTAAAAATATACTTATAATGCTTATAGATCTGCTACTCTTCCAACTGGATTTGAATGATTATTATTAATTATCCAAAGCAATTGGATCATCAAATATAACTAAATCTCCAAAATAATTTTAAACAGCCAATGTTGCAAAAAATTTCCCTGCTAACTGGAGCTCCACTACAGCTGATGTTGCCTTTTTGACATTCACCATTATAAATTATGTCATGAAAGTAAGAAATTAATGTTTTATAGGGTGACGTGAACAAATTTTATTCCATGAATCAACTATGGAGAAGTTTATAAGGAAAATGAAAAATAAAATGGCTATGGAATTGGATCTTTTGGATGTCATTTTAACTAAAAAAAATGTACAAAAACAAATATATAAATACAAGTACTAGTTGGATCTGGTCCATGAATTTGTTCAACAATATTTCATGAAATGATTACTGGGTTGTTTAGTCTAATCTCTAAGTACAGAATTTATGTGTGTTCATAATCTTTAGGATCGGATCCTAATGATTCCTTTAATATCATTTGTTATTCAAGTAAATTATGCCGTACATACATATATTTTTCCCACTAATTAGTTAACTGACATAACAATATTAAACGTTGAATGGAATTCAATTGTTGTCAGGTGACAGTAGGGAATATGGACCAAAAATTTTAAAAGCTTGGCTTTTTAATGATAAATATAGTTAAATGATTTTTTTGATACAAAAACTTAAGTTGAGTGATTTTATTGATATAAAACAAAGTTTAATGACTTTACTAGATAAATTGTCAAAATTGAATGATCTTTTAAGATATTTACTCCTATTTTGACAATGTATTTGGAATTTGGATCAATTGTACTTTGAAGTAATTCTCTCTATAAATAAACTTTCCTTTATTACAATCAATCCTCAAGAAAAATAAGAAGTGTTGTTTCTTCTCGCTACTATATTCTTTTTCTTCTTTTTATTTTATAGATTTATAACACATTATCAATATAAATCTCATAAACTAAAGGTGATTTTTAATTTTATCAAGGGAAAAGGGTCTGATATATCCCTTAATTTTGTCATTTAGAGCTGATATACCCCTCATTATGAAAGTGTCTTATATATACCCTTATCGTTATACAAATGACTCACATACACTATATCAAAAATGATCCTTATCAGTAATTAATTAACGATAATAGTTTAATTGCCACTAAATATGTACTTGTAGTGGCAATTAACACTCTTTGTATATGTATATAAAGCCTTTAGCGACATTGAATCAAATGACAATTAACTAATGCCGGTAAAGACTTTAACACTCTTTGTTAATGTGTATATTTATTACCGCTAAAAGGTGTTTTTGTTGTAGAGATATACCCTTACCTTTTCAAAAGGAGCTCACATATACTTCATCTAACGGAAGTGAAAAAATAATTTTAAATTTATATATTGATGAAACTTAATTTTTTTTTAAAAAAGAAAAATCATGTAGGGGTGTTCAAGGTATATTTTCATCTTTTTCATACATAAATTATTTTTTGACTTCTTTGATTATCATTATTTGAGTTTCTCATTCTTATTTTATTTATTTTCTTTCATTATTTAGTGTAAAAAAATTTTAAAACTAATGTTTTTGTGGCTATATTATAAATTTAAACTATTTTTCTCGGCTATATTTAATTTCGTTTGTGTATTTATCAAAAAAAATTGGGGCATCTATGATAAATTTTTACAAGAAAATTAAAGAAACATAAATAAATATGACCACCAAAATAATAAATTTAAATTAGTCGTTAAAACAAAAAAAGTAAAAAATAATAATAATGTGTGAGAAGGATTAAATATACCCCATATGGATTACATATTGTTTTTAAAAGTAATTAAAATTAATTTTTTCACTTCCATTAGTGGAAAAGGATATATGTGAGTCATTTGTATAACAATATGGGTATATATGAGTCACTTTCATAACAAGAGGTATATCAACTTTAAAGGGAAAAGGCATAGATTACCCCTCGAACTTGTCCTGAAAAGTCAGTTACACGCTTAAATTATTATGACGACCTATTACACACATTTACTATTTAAAAGTGAATTTATTTACTCCTAGGACGTGTAACACCACTCTCACAATATGTGGTGTCTGACACTCGCAGCCATATCAGCGCCATGTCAGAAATTTAAAAAGTTTATATTCTTTTTTATTTTTAATTATCTTTTCTTTTGTTAACTTTTTTTTTTTGCATTAATTAATTATTAAAATTCTCTAATAATTATATTTTCTTCATAGAAAAATTACAAAGAAGAAAATTTCAACAATGACAGCCAATAACACTAATCAAAATCTGGAGCTGATTCATGGAGTGGGAAATTTTCCCATTCACTCAAAAAAGCCCGCCATAGCTGCGGCGGTTAAGAAACCCCTAAAATTCGATCCCGCTGATGACATTAAGAAACCTTTTGTTAACAAACACAAATCAAAACCCACAAAACTTAGATTGATGATAAGTAATTTGCTAAGCAAGCTGAGAAGAAGTCGAAGAATGAGAAATTTTTGCAAGAAAGAGGAGAAAATTTTGCTTCCTCAAGAGGGTGGGGGTGAAGAAGAAGAGATGTGGAGGGTGGGATGGGGTTTAATTGAATTGTGCTTTTTTTTTCTACTTTAATAAATCTGACGCGCCTATATTTATTTTTTAAGAAAACTATTTTGCCACATCAGTTTAGGGGTAAATAAATTCACTTTTAAGTAGTAAAGATGTGTATTAGGTCGTCATAATAGTTTAATCGTGCAACTGACTTTTCGAAACAAGTTTATGGGGAATCTATGCCTTTTACCCCTCTAATTATTGCTACATGCATCTCGAATAAATAGTTGTCTTCCGTGCAATAAAACACATGCTTTGAATTATTATTTTGTACTCCAATAAACACGAAAAAAACTTACCCGCACCGGGTGTATATACCAAACTAATGCAATTCCAATTATTACGTGATTTAATGAAGTAAAACATATGTTAATTAATTATGGTTAAGTAAATTGAAGTATAAATTTAAACACGTGACATGTATGTATTGGCTTGATGTATACACCCGGTGAGAGTAAGTTTTACCGAATAAACAATACTACTATATTTTCTCTAGTTTTTATATACTTTTTCGATTTCAATTTATTTATCTTAGTTATTATGGGATCCGTTATTATGTATATATATTTGTTAAACTGAAAGTCTATTTTCAATATTATAACTTTTTAAAATACTAAATATTTTGAATTGTTAATTATTATAACATATAATAATTTTATCTAATTTTAAAGTAAACAAAAAATAAAAAATTCTATACCAATTTTACCCCAGACATTAGTTAATTCAACCATTACCTCTCTCAAAATATGTCTACAGGTCTCGCCCACCTACCACCTAACATCTTAATTTTTGAGTTTGGTAGATAAAAATCATATTCATATTCACGTTTAAAACACACACAGACACAAAATATAAATAAAGAAAACTTATTTAATTTTTTTTTTTTTTTGTAGGATTTATGTTTACTGGCGAGATCGATTGATTTGGTTCGCTTTTATGTATAATTGGTTAAGTTTATTAATTTGTGATTTACAAAATATGCTAAATTGATAATCATATTAAGTATCAATTTTCAGTTAATCAATTTTGAATCTAAACATACGATTTAATTTTCTATTTAACTGATAAGAAAATATTCCTCTAATTTGTTTTAGTTTCTCTTGTTTTTAGTTTTATTCATATATGCACTACCTAAACCTTCATGCGTAAAAGTGTAAAATTGATTTATTGGATGATTCAGGAATATGTCCTAAATCTTCTTTTGGAATATGTAGCTCGTCAAGCGGGGGAAGCTTCACAAACAATCCAACATGATGTAAGTCACCTTGCAGGTCTTCAAGCACCATGTCCATCATTCTCAGCTTTCACGACGATTACGGTATATCATATTTTATTATGTTAAATCTTACTTTTTTATTTACATGATAAAAAATAGATAATGAATTAATTAATTAAATGACAGCAAAGAAATTTTTGGAGGAAATAGGGAGAAAAGAGAGAAATAATCGGTCTTGGAGGGAATAAGGAGAAAATGGGAGAAATAATAGGACTATTTTTAATTGATATAATAATATATTTATTATCTAAACCATGATTAGGGATATATTTTAATTAATTAAATCATAGCCATTAAATCTAAGTTATGCCATATGTCATTAATCAAGGCTAGAACTTGGAGAAAATAGAGTCAATGAAAATGGAGAGGAGCCGGATCCCTTTGGAAATTATTATTTTGGACTCCAATAAATAGTACTGCTAGATTTTATCATAGTTTTTAAATACGTTTTCAATTTCAATTTATTTATCTTAGTCATTATGTATATATTTGGAAAGTGAAACCATATTTCCAATATTATAAAAAAATTTAAATACTTTTTAAATATTTTAAATTGTTAATTATTGTAATTTATAATTTTAAAGTATACAAAAAAAATAGAAAATTCTATACCAATTTTTACACCAAACATTAGTTAATTTCACCGTCACCTCTCTCAAATATCTCTACAGGCCTCGCCCACCTACCACCTCACATCTTAAATTTTGAGTTTGACAGATAAAAATCATATTCATTTTCCACGTTTAAAACACACACAGACACAAATAATAAATAAAGAAAACCTATTTAATTTAAATTTTTTTTAGGATTTATGTTTATCAGTGAGATCGGTTGATTTGGTTCGCTTCTATGTATAATTGGTTAAGTTTATTAATTTTAAATTTATAAATATGCTAAATTAATAATCATATTAATTATCAATTTTCAGTTAATAAATTTTGAATCTAAATCTATCATTTAATTTTTTTATTTAACTGATAAAAAAATATTCCTCTAATTTGTTTTAGTTTCTCTTGTTTTTAATTTTATTCATATATACACTACCTTCATGCGTAAAAGTGTACATAAATTACAAGTAAAAATAAATTCAAATTCGTTAATGCTAAAGTAAATTAGTTTTTCTTAATTTCTTGTGAAGTAGCACCGTATCAATTTATCAAAATGAAAAATAACACACCAAACAAATGAATATAGAAAGAAGACACTAACACCAAGTCAACAATTATAAAATGCAAAAGAAAATAGGATCTGCATTTAAAATTTACAGTCATTATTATATAGTTAAGGATACAAACATAATTTTCATATAATCTTATTGAATTATCTATTTATCATTAACTAAAATTTTAAAACTGAAAATTGAATTATCAACCTAATAAACAAAAATACAAAACCATTTCAAAACTGCGTGTTTCACATTTGTACTAGGTACATGAATTTTGTACATAAATACTGATGAAACGCTGCAAAGCAAAAACGCCTCATCCCAGCAATGGCTTCTTCTATTCTACCTTTGTGCACTACCAATATTCCCTCTTCTTTCTTAGCAAAATCCTCTCAGGTTTTCCTCCACGGAAGGCGTAGTCAAAGTTTCAACGTCTCATGCAACTATAGCGAGCATGACAAAAATAACCTTGATGACGATGCTGTTGATAGGAGAAATGTTCTTTTAGGGTTAGGAGGTCTTTATGGTGCTGCTAATCTTGCACCATTAGCCACTGCTGCTCCCTCACCACCACCTGATTTTAAAACTTGTAGTAAAGCCACTATAACTAATGGTCCAGAAGTTCCTTATAGTTGTTGCCCCCCTCCTCTCCCCGAAGATACGAGCACCATTCCATATTACAAGCTCCCTCCTATGAACAAGCTCCGTATCCGTTCCCCTGCTCATCTTGTTGATGAGGAGTATATTGCCAAGTACAATTTGGCAATTAGTCGAATGAAAGATCTTGATAAGACAGACCCTTTAAACCCTCTTGGGTTTAAGCAACAAGCTAATATACATTGTGCTTATTGTAACGGTGCTTATAGAATTGGTGGCAAAGAGTTACAAGTTCATAATTCATGGCTTTTCTTCCCGTTCCATAGATGGTACTTATACTTCTACGAAAGAATATTGGGAAAACTCATCGATGATCCAACTTTCGCTTTACCATATTGGAATTGGGATAATCCAAAGGGCATGCGTTTACCTCCCATGTTCGATCGTGAAGGGACTTCCCTTTACGATGAAAGGCGTAATCCACAAGTCCGTAACAGAACTGTTATGGATCTTGGTACTTT
Source organism: Solanum lignicaule (assembly GCA_029582545.1). Lineage (NCBI taxonomy): Eukaryota > Viridiplantae > Streptophyta > Magnoliopsida > Solanales > Solanaceae > Solanum > Solanum lignicaule. The sequence continues at coordinate 17,903 of JAJOOF010064142.1, read as the reverse complement.
TGGGGACAAGGTTGATACAACTGAACTCCTATTGCAGAACAATAACTTAATTCTAATGTACCGTCAAATGGTAACTAATGCTCCGTGTCCTCTTTTGTTCTTCGGTGCACGTTACGTTCTCGGGACTAACATCGAAGCCCCGGGAACCATTGAAAAAATCCCTCACATACCAGTCCACATTTGGACTGGTACAGTACGAGATCTAAACGCGCCTGATGGTAAACCGAAATACGCTGAGGATATGGGTAATTTCTACTCAGCTGGTTTGGACCCGGTTTTCTATTGCCACCACGGCAATGTGGACCGGATGTGGAACGAATGGAAAGCACTAGGAGGGAAAAGAAAAGATCTAACACAACCAGAATGGTTGAACTCCGAGTTCTTTTTCTATGATGAAAACAAAAATCCTTACCTTGTGAAAATCCGAGACTGTTTGGACATGAAGAAGATGGGATACGACTACGCACCAAGCCCCACCCCATGGCGTAACTTCAAGCCAAACAAAAAATCTTCAGCTGGGAAACTGGACACAAGTTTAGTTCCACCAGCAAGCAAAATATTCCCAATCTTTAAACTGGATGTAAACACATCGTTTTCCTTGGATAGACCGGCTTCGTCAAGGACACAAGTGGAGAAAGATAATAAAGAGGAGATTCTAACGTTCAGCTACATAAAATATGATAATAGAGAGTATATAAGGTTCGATGTGTACTTGAACGCGGACAAGAATGTGAAAACAGAGGATCTTAACCAGGCAGAGTATGCAGGAAGCTATACTAGCTTGCCACATACTCACAAACCTGGCGATGATGATCATGTTTCGAGTGCTACTTTTCAGCTGGCGATAACAGAACTGTTGGAGGACAATGGTTTGGAAAAGGAAGAAAAAATTGTGGTGACTTTGGTTCCAAGGAAAGGTGGCGAAGGTCTCGCCATTGGATGTGTGGAGATCATGCTTGTGGATTGTTAATTTAGTTTCTATTGAATCTGCTGAAATTACACTTTGATGGTTGATTCCTTGTTTCCGTCAGGTGTTGAACTCTTTTATCTTCGCCAAGATACTTTCTCAACTATCTTCTCTCATGAAGTTTAATTTCCTTATTCAGTTTGTTTTTCCTTTTTCATGTTAAAATTAGCTTTGACGTTTGAATAAAAATCTGTTGTTATTATGTTAAAAATAGAAAGAAAAAAAAAGCATAATTGCAATTAGATGTGTCAAATGAGTGGATTAAACTGAATTTAACAATCTCAATTAGCTACCGTTTTAGGCATTCAAAGCATATTCCATTATACCAAAAACATTCCCAAACCCTACCCACTACCATATTTCAAACATTAGCTCAAAATTGATTAAAATGTCCTTTTTTAAAATAATTGATTAACGAAGAAAATTATTTAAACTTTCTGTTAAATATTTCTTCGTATTTAAGCCATTAAAATGATATTTGAGAAGTTTCATGAAAAATTTCAGGTCATACTATATTAATTTGGTAATTCAATATGGTAATGATATCATATTCATAAATATAAAATATATCTAAACAAAATTGACACGATATGTATGGACCCGTTCCAAATTCTTTTTAAAGATTATTTAAATTTATTCTCCATCAATTTACTTAACATTCTCTTTTCTTTCTTTTTTTTTGTTTAACTCCAAAAACAATGATATCTTTTTATATTTTAGTAATAACTTAATTTCATTTTATTCTTAATAAAATGATTTATACCTACAAAATTTTATGGCTTATTTTACATAAAAATTTCAAAAATCTTTTTTTTCCCTCTTAAACTTTGTGTTTATCACACATTTTCACATAAATTAAAATAATTGAAGTATTTATTTATTGGATGTTTATTCTTTCCGCCAAATTTATGCAAAAGATATGTAGGCAAAATAATTTAGATGGTGGAATCGTGACTAGCTCTTTGAATAATTTTATCAAATACAAATAATGTCACTCTGAATATTTCAGTAAATGCACATGCACCTAGTTGTTCTATATTACTCCCTTCGTTAATTTTTTATTTGTCACTTATTTTTAAAATAAATTTTCATTTTTAATTTTTATTTTTTACATATAATTGTTTTTTCAATTTTTTATCGTTAATATAAAATACTATTTTCCATATCATTTTTCAAATTCAAATATTAGACATTAATTAGTAGGGGTAGGTAATGTGATAAAATACTTGCATCAAATTCTTTTCAAACAAGTTTGTCTAAATGACAAAAATCACGAGCATTACTTTTTTGGTGTCCTTGCGTAGATGGCAAGTCCCACACAAAAGGGAAGGGGCCAGATCAAAGAAGTAGACACATACTTTCTTTATTGGACGCAAGTCCCACACACAAGGGAGGGACCAGATAAAAAAAGTAGACACATACTTTCTTTATTGAAGAATTCTTTAGTGAAGAAAGTGTTGAAAACATTCCTAAATTTAGTCTGAATTATTAATTTCATCTTTAAATTATAGATAGATTTAAAAATATTTTTTTACTTGACTAACTGAAATATAAGTACACTATCTATCTTGTAACATGAGTGAAATACACCTCTAAATTCTCACCAAATTTAGGGGTGTTTTCGATGCTTCTCTTGGTTTTTTTATTAAGAGTCTTATGCTCTAACATGAGTTTAGGACTATTTGCTATGTCATGTGGCAAATCGAGAGTGTATATAAGTTTAATTAGTCAAACAAAAGAATATTTTTAAGACTATCAATAATTCATTAACAAAACTAATAATTTACGCCAAGTTCGAGATGTTTTCAATAGTTCAATACGTTTGTCCTTGCATTGATTGCAAGCCCCACACACAAGGGACCAGATCAAAGAAGTACACACATAGTTTCTTTACGACCATAAAATTGAATAAATAACTGAAAATGTATTGCATGAGGATTTTTCCATTTTTTATTAGAAAGTGTTTCCAATCACTTTTTTCATCTACCAAATTAAATCAATTATTTGAATTTTTAAAATTTATAAAATCAAATCAAAAAAGTATCCGGTCTCATTTTATATGAGTTAGTTTGATTAAACACAAAATTTAAGAAAGAAAGAAAGAAAGCTTTTTAAAATTTGTTATCTAAAGTAAGTGAAAAATATTTATGTGGTTATAAATTATTTAATTAAGGATAAAATAGTCATTTTAAAATTATATTATTACTTAATTTAAAAATATATCATTTTTAGGACTGACTAAAAAAAAATATATGTCATATAAGAATATCCATTATAAAAAAGTTGGAAACTAAAACCAATCAATTTTGTCGTTTATTTTAAAGATTAATTTAATATGACGTGACAATTCAAGATAGGACGAGAGACAAGTGACCGAAGAAAATGTACAGCATGTTTCGCCATTGATGATTGTACATCTTTCATGTTGGGATGACAATGGGTCGGGGTGGATGCGAGGTGGGTTGAAGTGAGATTTTTAAAAATTAATATGGGGCAGGGCTGGTTGTGGATATATGCGATTTTATGTGGGTTCAAACTTAATTTTAATTTTTTACATGTTATAAGAGTGATAAATCATTATTTATTAAGATAATTTCATTAAAGTTACTAAAATATACAAGATAATAAATGAAAATGATTCAATAAAAAATAATACAATTTCTTACATGTTTCTCAATTGACCTCTAAAAAATAAAATTTTAAGTTACTATCTTATTAAATTAATACAATTTAATGAAAAAAATGAATTTATTTTTATGAATTTTATTTTTAGTATCAAATATAACTAGAAAAAGAAAATATTAAAAAACTTATGCGGGGCGGGATGAGGGGGTTGAAAATGAAAAGAGTTGTTCTGAGGGGTGGGGCGGGGCGGATTAAAAATTTTGCGGGTTAAGCTCAACCCACACCTCCCTTGCCCTACACCGCCCCATTGCCATCCCTACTTTCACGTATATTATAAGTATATAATTTACATAAAAGAGCTAATTACATTAATTTTTTTAAAAAAAACTTACAAAATCACTTGAAATTTATGGATTTCAAATACATTATTAGACTTCAAGATATATTAGTACATGATCCACATACATAGAGGAGGGATGTATCAGAGAGGGGATAAAGATGTATAAGAATCCGGATACATTGGAGAGGGATGTATCCAAGAGGGAAGATATAGAGATATATCGAACATCCGGATACAAACTTTCTTAGAGATGCTATGGAGCAGGTCCATATGATTTAGTATAGACTGTTGGCAGCCCAGAGTTAACATAAGAGTTATGTAGACCGGAGAGTTTGAGCTCTGGCGTTTATGAAGGGTGATTATGTTTGGCTCCGAGTATCACCCATGAAGGGTGTGATGAGGTTCGGAAAGAAGGGCAAATTACTTAGCCTTACATTTATTGGACCTTTTGACATTTTAAGTCGAGTGGGAGAGGTGACCTATAAGTTGGCCTTGCCACCTAGTTTATCGACATTTCATCCTGTTTTCCATGTCATCATGCTTCAGAAGTATATTCCGAATGAGTCTCATGTGCTTGCACTCGATTTGGTGGAGCTGGGTCTAGACTTGATATTCGAGGAGGAGCTTATAGCCATTTTAGATAGGCCGGTTCAGAAGCTTAGAACCAAATAGAAATATTTATATTTTGATTGGACTAAAGAAATATTTGGAGCATAAGTTAATTATAAGTTAGTATGAATACTTTACCGGAAAAATCCAAAAATCCAAAAAAATCTTAGGTTTATTCATTTGGTTTGATTTAAAAAATTTAAAGTTTGATACAAATGGTTTGGTTTGGTATTTGAAGAACCCAAACCAACCCGAAAAACCTGAGGTTGAAAATTCTGGGTTTTATAAATTTAAAAATTTGACACAAATAGTTTGGCAAATATTTGAAAAGCCCGAACCAATCCGGTCATGTACACCCCTAATTTTTAATATTATTTTTTTGTGATAATAAAATCATAAGATTTATTAAGTGTATTTTTGTCACTTATCTCAATATTTTACTAGCTTCACCTTTGAACCACCGAAAAAATATTTGGTATTTTTCTTGACAGTAGCAGATAATGATTTAAGGTAATGTTTAATGTGGTTGGCATTTGTTTTCGGCAAGTGTTAGAGAACTTCAAGTTTTCAAACTAAATTTTCAGATAATAAAACAACTTAGGCGTCTCAAATTTTTGTTAACATATATTAACAATAAAGATTAGTTAAATTAATTCTCATAAAATGAAGCTTGACAAGTAAAAGAATTTCTCACTACATTCGTATTATTTAACTAGTGTCTAGTGACATGCTATTAGGAGCGGAGCTAGGAAGGGCATAGGGATTCATTCAAATTAACTTTTTGATGGAAAATTATAGCGACCTGAACCGTCATTAATTAGGAAGCGAAAAACCTCAGGAAAACTGGGGCCCTTAGCCCGCCAAAGCAGGCCAGATGCCGCTAGGGCGGCTGTGCTCTAGCGGGATAAGTGGTCGCCAGAGCGGAATGGGCGAGACAGAATGTAAATAACGCGAAGTCTGATTTTCTCCTTTTTCCAAAAATACCAAAAGAGGCGAGGATCACCCTAGAAACCCCCAAAAGGCTGCTCTAGGCTTGAGAAGGGATGATAAAGAGATTTCTAGCGCAAGGAGGTCAATAGATTGCGGATTTCCGGTCAAGATTCACCGTCCTGTCGTCTGAAAACTAGATTTCGAACTCAAATCCCTCTGCGAATGCTTGGCGCCTAGGTAGGCTAGGTTTATTAATTGAGTATTTATAAATCCGTTGTTCACTGCGTAGTATATTGAAATTTGACGGTAGAATCCATGCGTAAGCTTTCGTGCACCGAATCGAGATGTTGTATTTGTATCCTAGGTGTTACATCAGACGTATACCGTAGGAGGAAGCCTTAGGCGGTGAACTAGGGTTAAGTGATGGTTGATTTCCTATTTGTGTGATGTATGTCGCTTATTTGCGATATTGTATGCATGTGTGTATGCTATGAATGAAAATGTGGAAACGAACCTAATGGAATGATTACGAACAATGCATGCCATGAACTTGTGTACTTGACTATATGATTTGGGTATTGTACATTATGGATGTGATTGTGATTGTGGTTGTACTAACTGGGATCGGATGTCACGTACCTACATACATATTGGAACGGGTGTCACGTTTTGACACACTAGCTGGGATCGAATGTCACGTACCGACATATATATTGAAAAGGGTGTCACTTTCTGACACACTAACTTGGATCGGATGTCACGTACCGACATAAATATTGGAACGGGTGTCACAATCCGACACACTAACTTGGATCGGGTGTCACGATCCATCACACTAACTGTTTGGATATGGGTTCCATGAGAGGACCATTGACTTGTTATATATATGTGTATTATTGAAGAATGTGAAATTGTACATTGATCCTGAAATGATATCTGGATTATGCATTATATATAGATATATGTGTGGGGTGCGGTGTCGTAAGGTAATTGGATATATCTGTTGTATAAGGAATTGTGAATGGTTAGTCCCAAATCGGGATGTGATATGATAAGTGGAGACCAAGGGTCTAAGCGTCAATATGTGTACCTTAGAGAGGTGGTAGTGTGTATTGGTCTGGAGGATCGGGGTGGCTTTACGTCGTAAATGTCTAATAGTAAGTATTACCCGGATAGGAGGTTAGTATTGAATCAGTTAATAGGCTTGATAGAAAGTACTTTGGAGTCAAGAGTTGAGTGGTGATGTGGAAGTCGTAAGGGTGTGTCGTGAGTGGTTGACCGGGGTGGTAGTAGTTATATTCTAGATATTTAAATGCAATATATCACCAACAAAATTTGTGGTGGAGTGGTAAGTAGTTCTTCATTCTTAATCAAATGTCTTGAGTTTGAGTCTCCTTGGGTACAACAAGAAAACAAAATATTTGACTTTCAAAGATGCCTATTTTCAAAATCTTTGACATTCAAAGATGCTAAGATGAAAAATATCTATGATAACTTAACATAGGGGAGGAGATTATAATGTGGGAAATTGAATTTCACCAACAAAGTGAAAGTTTAGATAGTCAACCGACTAAGTTATTAAGATTTGCAATATATATATACATCCTATTCGGACATAAATCATACTAATTAGTTGTAGTACAAGATATATGTGAGGTCCAATATAGAAATCATGTTTTCATCCAAAAAAGGAAGTGGAAACTAAGTATAATTCTTCCAAAGAATGACTAATTAAGAGAAAAATGTTCACATGTCTTTCAAGCCCAATCATTACTAAATAATCGTATTCCCTCAATAAACAGAATTTTAACTACTAAACTAAATATTGATAGACTCTATTTGATACCTATCGATTGATGGACATCTATCGTGAGATTATCAATTAAGTCCTCAAGAAAAAGTACCAAAGTCTCTCAATGCATAAAAAATATTATTTTCGTTTCAATTATGGGAAGTGCATTATAATAATCGAGATGTATAAATGTTCTAAAGATTAATAATTTAAAAATATGAATGGAGTCTCTCGATCTCTCTAAATATTCTAGAATTGAATTTCTTAAGATACAGAGACAATTATCCTTTTTTTAAAAGATTTGAATTTAAATTAAATAAATTGATATTATTAACTTATTAATACTAACGGTATATAAAATCTAAACTCAAAAAGGTGCAAAACTACAAACTTATAAATGTACAATGATACCAACAACTTAAATCTGAAATATGTGAAATTTATGAAAAAATTAATTAAAAAATTACATGAGTTGTCGAACATATGCTCTCCTAGCTTTCCCCAGGATCACAAAACACTATTCTATTAGGTCATGAACTCGTTCCCCATTCTCTATGACCGAGGCGCTAGATCTTCTATCTATTCGATTGACCCTAAAGCTACCCCTAAAGCTACCCTTCCCCTCCATTTCGTTAAATGCACATCTATCTAGATGAGAGACATGTGTCTTATTTAAATTTTTAGGGTTAAGATTATACTACATTAACAAATATGTAACCATAGTTAAGTCAACCAATTTTGAAAATCTAAAATAAAAAAATAAGGGTGCAAAATTACAAAGTTATAAATGCACAATGATGCCAATAACTTAAATCTGAAATATGTGAAATTTATAAATAAATAAAAAATCTAGAAAAAGTTACATGAGTTGTCAAACATATGCTATATAATTTCTTTGAAGTAAAAAAAAAAAAGCTATATAATTGATTGTTTTTGAAATTTCCTCAAAAATCTATTATTTTTCAGCAAGGTGGTCCTAAAAGATTCCTTAAATGATATTTTGACAAAGGTAACATAAGGGACAAATCTGATTGCGAGCTCTATAGTGACTCTGCTGGCTCAATGTTAAGATATTATTTTTTTCCATTTGTTTTTATTTATCCAACTGATATATTGTAGCGTTCAATCATTTTTATTTATTCATAAAAGAGTTTGAAATATATTCGAATTTTGACCGAAATTGATGTAGCAATCCCAAACTTTAGGCAAGATCTATTATCCTCCTACATTATTTAATAGTGTATTTTAAAGTTATATATATGCCTACGTAGACATCATAAATATTGCATCAATATAAATAGTAATTTGTCCAGCTGGACACTTATATATCTTTAAAACACTATTAAATAGTGCAGGGGTAATAGGTCTTGCTCAAAGTTTGGAATTGTTACAACAATTTCGATCAAAATTTGGATATATTTCATACCTTTTGCCCATTATTCATTTTATACTTAGCATGATTCTTTAAGAGATATAAAGGTAATACCAAAACTCATATTAATGGAGTAATATATAGAAAATGATTTAGAACATAAATAATTAATTGTTTTTGTCTTAATATATAAAATGTGACAAGTGAAAACTATAGTTTTGTAATATTAGACAAGCTAATAAAAGTGAACTGAGGGAATAGATTCCACCATTCCGCATTAAATCTTGTTTTACTGTTCACATGCATGAGATGTCTTATTTTCTAGAGTTTTGTATTATCACCAAATGAAATGATAGCAAAAGAAGGGGACATAGATATTTTTGCGACAATTAATTTATAAAAAATTACACATAAATTAAGATAAAGAGAATTCGTGAGAGATTCGAACAAACATTAATGATAATTTAACCCTCGAGAAATTCAATGGCCACACTTTGGATGGAGATCACATCTCCGCCCTTTTTAGGAACCACAGTTACCGTAATGATATTATCGTCTTCAAGTCCAATGTCCTCTAAAAGTTCGGTAATGTCTAGCTGAAACGTCTCACCATAATCCATTTTCTTATTATGTGCATGAACATGGGGCAAGTTGACATAGCTCCCCGCGAACTCCACCTTATCAAGCTCATTTGTATTCACATTCTCTTCCTCGGTCAGGAACACATCAAAGCTTATATATTTTCTAGTATCATACTTTAAACCCTTGAATATCAGTACCTATTCTTTTTCATCTTTATCCTTTTGACTCCTTGACGTAGTCGGCCTATTGATGGAAAACGAAATTGCTTTATCGAGGTTAGCAATTGGGAATACCTTGTTTGCCGGTTTAATGTTTGATAAATTTACTTTTCCTTCCTGGCCCTTTCTTGTTGGCCTACAGTTAATCCATGGGATGTCTGCTGGGGTGTAATCATAACCCATCTTCTTCGTATCCAAACAGTCTCCTACCCTCACACGGTAAAGGTTTCCATTTTCATCGTAGAAAAAGAATTCGGAGTTCAACCAATCTGTGTCTGTTATATCCCTTCTTTCCTTATATTCCACATACGGTCCACATTGGCGTGGTGGCAATAGAAATCGGGTCTAAAGTGGCTGAGTAGAAATTACCCATATCCTCACCTAATGACAGTTTTCCATCACCCAAATCCTTTTTTTGCACGGTACCAGCCCAAATGTGGACCGGAGTATGAGGGATGCTTTCAATAGTTCCCAGACCTTTGAGATCGTTTATCCCAAGGACGTAACGAGCACCAAAGAATTGCAAAGGGCATGCAGCATTAGTTATCATTGAACGGTACATAAGAGTTAAGTTGTTAGTCACCGTCTTATCAACATGCATAGTATCTTCCTCTCCGTCATTTCTAAAATCGATTATGGTTCCATTACGGACGTGTGGATTAGGTCTTGCATCATAAAGGGGAGTATTAATTTCACGATCGAACATGGGAGGTAAACGCATACCCTTTGGATGGTCCCAATTCCAATATGGTAAAGCGAAAGTTGGATCGTCAATGAGTTTTCCCAATATTCTCTCGTAGAAGTACAAGTACCATCTATGAAAGGGAAAGAAAAGCCAATTGAAATGAACTTGTAAAGCATCATCACCAAATTTGTAAGCACCGTTGCAATAAGCACAATGGATATTGGCTTGTTGCATGAATGAACGAGGGTCCTTTTTATCCAGGTCCATCATTCTTGGAGTGGCCAATTGGTACTTTGCAATATATTCCTCAGTCACGTCTTGAGCAACGGGACGTTGTTTACGAAGCTTAGATATGGGGGGAAACTTGTAATATGGAATGTTGTTCCAGTCATCTGGTGTAGGAGGGCAACAACTATATCCTACTTCTTCTGTACTCCCCGTTTTCGTGGCTTTACCACACGATTTGAGATTAGGTGCTGATATAGGAGAAGCAGAGGCTAATGGTGCAAGATTGGAAGCACCATAAAGCCCTCCTAAACCAAGAAGCACATTTCTCCTTGCAACTTTTTTGTCATGCTCATCACCATTGTTGGCATTATTATTGCATGAGACATGGAAATTTTGACTACGCCGAGAAGGTTTTGCAAAGAAAGATGAGGGTGTAGTAATAATGAGGGTTTTGCTACTCTGCTTACCAAAACTTAAACACATAGAATTAACACTACAAGAAAAGAGTAAAATTGTGAAGGAATATTTGGAACGGAGAAGTCTGTCACAAATTGTCACGGAATTTTGACAGATTTGTGACAGATTAATCTTATATAAATAAAAAAATTTAAAAGAATTTTTTTACCTACTAAAATTCTGATAGTGACGGATTTGTGACAGATTTATAACAAATATTTAATATAAGTTTTGTGACAGAACATTTCCTTCACAAAATGATAGCAACTAAAAATAAATGAATATATGTCGTCACAAAATCATCACAAAAATTAAGACGGATTTACATTCCGTCTCAATTTAATAAAAAGACAATAAATTATAAAATCTTTAACTTAATGAACCATTTTTTCCGCGAAAATTTTTAAAAATATTAGATGACCTTTTAACTTTCCCCCAAAATTTTCAGCACTTTTAGTTTTCACTACAAGAAAAAGCCTTTATTAAGACCAATATTTAAGGACGAGTCTATATTCTTGTCTCTAAAAGTATATCTATTGGGACGAGATTATATTTTGGTCCTTATTGGTATATGTTATTGTGAAGGCCGGGTCTCGATTCAGAAAGATGAAGGGCCCAAAAGTCTAAATAGGGGGCGTGGACGTTACTGCTCATACAGCTCCCAGCCAGCAAGCACACTTTATCTTTGTTAGTGTTGTCTGCCTATAATAATAGCTGAATCAAAAACTTTTCATTCAACTTATTCTTTCAATTTCAATTGAGATTTTTGTCTACCCTCCTATTTTCTTTTGCAAAATTTGAAACTTAGGTAAGTGCTTTTTAAACATATGTATAAAAAAAAATTATTTCATTTAATTTAGCCCCTTCATGCTTACTATAACTAGTTATTTCGGTTTTCTATTAGCCCTGAAACGAATCCCTCGCTTTGATAAGAAATATCTGAGTAAACAACCTGAGCTGAGGTAATATTCAATTTTGAGGGTTAGCTGACAAAAAAGGATATGTCAGTGACCTAGCACGACAAAGCACTCTCCGAGGGCATGGAATGTCACATTTTTTGGTCAGAATATCCATGGGGTCCCTAAAAAAGTTACTAGCTAGTCCCTAAATGTAATTGGATGCATATTTTGAGGCTTGAGCGGGAAAGTCTTTCCGCCAATACGAAAGATTTTCTTTTATCAAAATTTGAGGCGCTAAAAAATTAATTCTAAAAGTAAAAAGAAAAAAACTAATTCTCAAAATAGAAGCTTGTCCTAAAAGTTGCCCTAATCTCTTCAGATCACCACTACAACTGAGCATGAATGAAACCCAGCTGCCCTAGCTAATCTCAGCGATGCTTTGCCCCTTGAATGGATAGATGTGTATTCTTCTTTGTGCTATTGTTTTCTCCCCTAATCTCAACGACATTCTTCCATTAAATTGGTAAAGGTGTCTTCTTCTTCCTCGTGTTGTTGCTGCTCGATCTGGTTGAAATAAAATCCATTAAAACTTTGCTCGAGACAAAATTTCAGGTGTGTTCATTCTTCTGATCGAGTTGTTGCTGCGTTGTTCAAAATATAATCCAACACAACTTTGCTTGGGACAATATTTCAGGTGGGTTCATCTTCCGATCGAGTTGTTGTGTTTTTTTCATAAGTTATATGAATGACGTTTTTTTCTTGTGTATTCAATTTACTTCTTCTTCATCTTTTTTAACATTTATTAGGTTAATGATTTCAACTGTAAAAATTATTGGGTGTTGAGATTTTGCGACCATATACTTGATACAGAAATATACAAGTATATGACTTGTAATTCAATGACTCATCTTCTTGGTTACAAGTAAATATTAGAAACTCCAAGTATAAAAACATAGATGTGAAAGGCTGATTTTGTTGTTGTGGAATTATAGGTTGAAGTAGGACTATGGAGAAACTGTCGTTTAAATTTGAAATGAGTACTCTCTGTTTCACTGTGTATAAGTCTTACATATTCACAATAATGGGGTATTAATCTATTCCTCTTGTTTAAGTATTCAATGACATTTCTTTGAATATAAATATGAATTCTGAAGGGCTTTTTGGGATTGATTAGTTTAAATTACTACGATGGATATCATTTAAGTCTAATTACAGATTTAGAGATTCAGTTAATTTTTAAAAGAGACAAGAAAAGAATAGCAGGTGATCATTTGTTACATTGAAATCCAAGTGTAATTCCAACGGAAATTATAAGAAAAAGTCAAAAAAGGTACTATTAGATGGCCATTTATCCATGAAGTATGCAGCTTGGTTGCCATCCTATAATAGTACATAATGTCCACGTCTTCGGTCTTCAAAATATGAAGAGTATTTCTAAGGTTGCGGTCTTCAAAATATGAAGAGTATTTCTAAGGTTGAGGTTGCTAGTTTCTTGACTGTTGAATGCTGATCATGTCAAAAAAATCATTAAAGAATCAAGTTTGAGATGCACATTTCTAACGTCATTATAAATGCACTATTCACTACCATAGATAGCCATTTCATCTTCTTCCCTATTATTACTAGTGCATTAAGTCGAAATTGAGAAATTCATAATGAGATTCCCTTTCGCACTTTGATAACATCTCCAATGTCATCTATTTCATTTATTAGTATTGAAACTACCATTTGTCCATGTCCTAACCACACATGTTGGAGGCTTAATCCTATAGGCTTGCCTCCAATTTAACACAACCTTTAGCTTTTCCAAAAATAAACAATAACATTGTATTTCCTTCCATTGATATGAACTAGATATGCAAGAGCCATTACACATTTGAAGAGCAATCTGATCTGCCTTGTCTATGAATGTAAGAACATATATTTCCAATGTTGAGTCTTTTTTGTTGGCCTTCTTGATCATGTAATACTTAACTTTAAGAAAGTTGGAAAAAAGAGTAAAATGTATTATGTCCATCATTTTGCAGGTATATATAAAATAGTGGTAATTAACTCTACTTTTTTGTTATAAAAATCTATAACAACAACTGGAATAAGAGAAACTGAATCAAGAAAATTAGCAACAACAAGTAGGAGGACTTTTTCATTTGGTCTTACAGATAGAATTCCTGTTCATTTTGTCTTATGAAGAGAATTTGTGTGGATCTGATTGTAACTAGTTGTGTGGATCTTAGTATTTTCTTATCCTTTGTTTTTTTAAATCTAAATTTCCTGTCCTCATAAAGGTTATGGCACCTAGTAAGGAGTGGATGCAACTTGTTGATAATTGTCTCAATGAAATCTACTTACTCGATGTGCAAAAGTTTTTGGATTATGCTTTTCAAAAAACAGGAGAAGAATATGAAATACGATGTCCGTGTGTCAAATGTTATAACACAACTTTAGGAACTCGTAAAATAGTTGAGACACATTTGCTAGTACATAGCAGCCAGCTGCTCTCTTTTAACATTTTCTGCCCGCATGTTGTTACTTCAGCTTACCTTTTATGTTATTCACTCAGTTCGTTTGTTTCTATCTCCTTCCAAATGTTGTTAAGTTGTGGTTTCTAAAAATATATGTTGGATTTTTGTCTATAAATATATGCAAAATTAGTTACTGCTTAGAGAATAGTTAGAGGCAAAATTAGTTACTGCTTAGAGGCGCAACATTTAGAACATATATAGTACATTAATTTTCTGCTCTGCTGCGATCATCTGCTCTGTTTTAACGTTTTCTGCCAACATGTTGTTACTCCAGCTCATCTTTTATGTTATTCATTCAGTCCATTTGAGACTGACTCAGCAGAAATATTACAATCTACCTAGTTTTGCTCCTTGCGACTATGGCTGATCCATAGGTTCCCCAACCTCTGGAGCAACTGTCTGCATTCAAAAATTATATTAGTTGTATGAATCATGACCTTTGTGAAACAAGTGCACTATTTTTGCTGAGTCAGTTTCAATTTGTAGATTGGAGATATTCCGTAGAGCTGTCATTTTCAGTCTTATTACCATAGCTAGTAGTTCTGAATGTAGAGAGTTGAAAAAATGTATTCTTGCTTAGAATCATGTTATCCAAGAGACGTTGTTGTCACGCATGACTCCTCCAGCTTGCCCATTATTGGTAGATTAGTTATAAAAGCCATCCGTGTTTAGTTTGTATCCCGACTCCGGCGGTACCCACCTCTGTTTGCACCTAGCAATACTACTCCTACTTATCTATAGTTGTATGCAAAGTTAGTGATTGTTTAGAGAATAGTTGGAGTTACATTTGAACTCTTAATTTATTAAACAAAGTCAGTTAGATGAGAAAACGAGTTGAGGTGAGGTGACGAGACAAGACGAGATGAGTCGAGAGACTGATGCATTGCCTTCAAATAAAAGTAAGAAGGCGTAACATTTAGAACATAGTACATTAATTTCTAAATTAACAGCAACTGTACATATCTTTTATGCTGGCTCTGTTTTTTATTTTCTACACAACTTCATAACGACATAAATTTTGTTTTAAAATTTTCTACTATGCTGCAACAATATCGCTGCCAGCTACCCTGTTTTAACAGTTTCTGCCGAGATGTTGTTAATCTAGGTTGTCTTTTATGCTAATTTATTCCATTTGCTTATATTATCTACCTAATGTTATTTAGTTGTGGTTCTTCAAAATAGATGTTGGATTCTTGGCTAATGTATCTCAAAGTTTTCTTATGGATTTTTCTTATTTCTTGCTGCTTCTGCTGATGTTTCTGGATATCACTTGATAAAGACTGAAATTTTAAAGTTTTCTGCTGGACTTTTGTTCATTTTTCAGTGAAGATGCACTAACTCATTTTTAGTAATTTGCTATGAATTTTTTGCAAAACTTTGGATGTTATCACTAAAAAAGATATTGGTGTCATACGAGTAGAATGAAGCTTATAAATTGAATACATCTTTGGCATATCTGTTTTTACATGATCACCTTGATATGTAGTATTATTTAAAATAAAATAGTACACTATTTCTAGTGTACATTTAAATTGTATAACACTAACTACTATAACTTTTGGTGATTAACTGATTGTTTATGAATTTGAATTCATTATATTTTGCTACCTCTAGGTTCTAGTATCATATAAAAATTAGTAGTGATGTAAGTTTTAACACATTTATTATTTGTGTCAGAGTATATAATATGAGTAACTCTGATCGTGAGTGAATGTATGTTAGAATACTGGAAGATGGATTCATAAATCCAAAGTTTATTGATGAAGTTGAGAACTTTGTTGCTTTTGCAAAAAAACATCCACAGTGCATGGATGGTGAGAAGTTAAGATGTCCTTGTAATCATCGTAAGTGTCGAAATAAAAATATTTTGGATGAGTTTACAATTATGACACATCTAGGAATTTATGGCTTTGTACCGGATTATTACCGTTGGTATCACCATGGAGAAAGTTAAATTTCAAATCCAAGTGTGCTTAATGATCATCAAGAAGAAGCTTCTGGTGAAACCGTGAATCCTCAATCCCATAATGTATTCCAGTCAATGGTTTTTTATGTTGCTGGGCCTTCTTATAATGGTAACGCGGAAGAGGGCCCAAATCCAACAACACAACATATTTATGATATGCTCAAAGCATCGGAACAAGAGATTTGGACGGGAAATCCACATGGACATACACAATTGTCTGTTGTTGCTCGTTTGTTGAATCTTAAGGCAGAACATCATTTTTTGGAAAGGTTGTATGATGAGTTATGTCAGTTTATATCAGAATTGATGCTAAGTGATAACAAAATGATCGATAGCTTCTATGGTACTAAAAAGCTAATGCGGGGATTAGGCTTGCCAGTCGAGAAGATTGTGTAACACCCCAAAAAAAAAATTGAACTAAGACTTGAACCATCCTTCGTTGTGAGTAGGATTTTACCGAGGAATTAAAATTTCTTAAGTGTTAAGGCCACTAGATGTAGCACCTTGAGTTCCAAAAAGAACTAAATTGGAAATAGCAAAATCTGAAATTTTGCAAGTTCTGCTTAAGTATGAGTTTTGGGTCGACTTCAAATGACCATAAATCCTAGCTCAGGATGAGTTAGGTATACTACCAGATACCATAGGAAATACCTTTGAATTATATTTCCAACGCCGCCAAGTTTGCTAAGTTTCAAGTTCAGATGAGTGAGATATGACCTTTTGAAGTTAGGCTGTCCAGTTAAGGAAAGCTAGCCGGAAATAGTGAGGGGTATTTTGGTCTTTCCCTACCCAATCAAATTTAATTCGTTTTTAGTAAGGTTTTAGGGGTCTAATATGATTAGGTTCAGTTTTATAATCCTAGTTTACAACTAGGGTTTTAGTTGAGAGTTCAAGAAGAGAAAAGAAGAAGAGAAAAGAGGAGAAAAGAGAAAGGATAAAAGCGTTCGTCGAGATTCTTGAGAGTTGTTGCGGATTGTCGCCATGGGATTAAGCCCTAAGAGGTATGTAAGCTTCCATAGTGTTGGGTTCTTTCACCCACACACCAATCATGATTTATTCAGCGTAATTTCGTTCTTGAAATTTAAATATTAGAGTTCTTGCAAAGTGTTCTTGAAGTTTCATTAAGTTTTGATGTAAGATTCTTCTTGGGTCAACTTTAAACGACCATATCTCTTAGAATATTAATAGTTACGTGAGCCATAACCTATCTAATTAAAGGTAATTGAATCTACTTTCCAACCCCACCAATTTCATGTAAATCCAATATCTGAGTGAATAGTTATGACTATTTTAGTAACCTATACAGTGCTGTTACGAATTAGCCGACGGGAAAATATTGAAAATAATCATTTTTGTCTTTTTACCTCCAAGAAAACCATCAATGAATTTCTTGACTAATAAAAAAGCTCAAAACAATCAGATTTTCATCTTCACTCATGAAAATCATAATTTTTTGCCATAGAGATTTCAAGAAACCAATTCAAGAATCTCAAGAAAGGTTTTCTTGATTGTTTACCTTCAAGCTAGGGTTTCAAGGCTTCTAATCAAGTTCTTCTTCAAGATTCTTAAAGATTCTTCAAGAATCTTTTTCTTCTAGGTATGTAAGGCTATCATAGTGTTGGACTAGTTCGTCCTCACGCCCTACATCTACTTTCAGATCAGTAAAAGAGAAATCTAGGATACTTTCCCTAGATTTGAGTATTCTTGAGATA
>JAJOOF010064141.1:0-24683 GCA_029582545.1 Solanum lignicaule | reverse complement strand
TATTAAATATATTAAATTTCACATTTACAATTGAAGTAATAAAAACTGATAAGAATATTATTGCAGATTACTTATCAAGACAAAGCTACTCAGACTGAGAACGAAAATACAATGGAAGAAATACTCAAAGCCATAACTACACTTTGTATAAAAGTGGCCGACACTCAAGAATCATTTCTGATCCCCAAGCGAACTCTTGGCTTGGCTTACTACTTAGCAAAAGACTCACTCAATCAATAATACGCTTAAAACAGAATTTGATCTCAAAATAAAATTCAACTCGAATGTCTGAAAGTACTCATTTAAATATTCATAATAGTTTGCATAACATCTTTAAGGAAAGAAATTGAATCTATCTATTATGAAGCCTCTAATGTTTAAGATAGGTGGCAAGACAAGATCCACAACACCTGAAAACAACTAAACTAAAAGTAGATGTGAAATCCTCCAGAATGTAGAGACACTCACTTAAACTACCTGGAGTGTAGAGTGATTTCAACAGAGCGCCTGTTGATGATCCTGAACACCTGTATGTGCATCATAAAAAGATGCAGATCGAATGGCATTAGTATATTTGTGTAATAACCCTCCAAGTCATTTTCTTAGTTTTATGATCTTTTTACCGTTTAGAGCTTTCTTGTAGTGACCACAAATCAAAATGACTTGTTGTGACTGACAGTTTGATGGCCAGGTCGTTCGTTTGGATTTTGTGCAAGTTTCATATTTTGGAGTCTTTGAAACTTGAACAGTTGACTTCAGTCAAAAGTTCAGGAAGACGATCTTAGGATGCAATTCTGACAGTTTCATTAGCTCCGGAAAGGGAAAATTTAGGCTAGGGGCATGGTTGGTTTGGGCCCTGATACTTCTGGTGTGAGTTTGTGTCGTTAGGCATTTTAACTTTGAAGCTTAAGACAAGGGTGTACTTCAGTCAACATGCTCAGATGAGAACTCTGTTAGCGCGGTTAGCTCCGTGATGTTGAGTTTGGTCTAGAACAACCTTTCGTGTAGTTCCCTTGGCTTTCGGTCTCATTTTGAGCCTTCATGTGGTTTTTAACTTAAAATGGAACTTGGGTGTTGGACTAACTTTTCATCTAAATAATCTCTGATGAATGTTTTGATGGTTTCATTGAATTCAGAATGTCAAATTTAGTGGGGTACCATATCTGGTTTATTTTTATCGGGTCCTGAACGAATTTCGAGAGTCCGTTTGGAGAATTTGAAAAATAGCAAAATCTAGTGTTGCTGGAACAAACCTTTAGCGACTAGAATTGAGTCTTTTAGCTATAACACCCCGGAAATTTCTAAGCTAAGGCCTGAATCATTCTTTATTTACATGTAAGGTTGTATCGAGTGATTCTTAAATTGACCATATGTGTAAAGTTAAATTCTTTAGTGTAAGAATGATTTTGGATATCAATTAAGGTCACTAAAAACTCTTAGCAACAAAGTTGAGTAGAAAGTTTCCTTACCGATTAAGTTTTGATGTAAGATTCTCTTTGGGTCAACTTCAAACGACCTTATCTCTTAGGATATAAAGAGTAACGTGGACCATAACCTATCAAATTAAAGGTATTTGAATCTTCTTTCCAACGCCACCAATTTCGCAACAATCCGAGTTTCCAGTAAAAGGTTATGACCATTTTAGTAATCAGCTACATTGCAGCGACAAATTGGCTGACGGGAAAACATTAAAAAGGGTCGTTTTTGTCTTTTTACCTCTAAGAAAGCCCTAAACGAATTTATTCACTAATTAAAGGTCCAAAACAATCATATTTTCATCTCTTAATCCTCCTTTCTCTTCTCTCTCAAACATTAAGGCAAAATCCTACGGAAAAAAGTAGAAGACTTCAACTCAAGTTTCTTTCAATCTTTTTGAAGATTCTTCTTCAAGGTAAGTTCTTCTCCAAAATTTTCATTCTTTCCAACTCAATTTTCTTCATACAATTATGAATCATTAATGAGAATCCTAATTCTTGGCCATAGAGTTTCAAGAAACTAATTCAAGAAATCTCAAGAAATGTTTACTTGATTTTTCTCCTTCAAGCTAGGATTTTAAGGCTTCTAATCCAATATTCTTCAAGAACCTTATTCTTTCAGGTATGTAAGTCTATCATAGTGTTGGACTAGTTCGTTCTCACACCCTACATATACTTTCAAATGAGTAAAAGAGTAATCTAGGACTCTATCCCTAGATTTAAGTATTCTTGAGATGAGTTTATTTTGAGTTCTTGAGTTCTGGATTCTTTTTGAAATTCTATTCCTAATTATTGAATTTCTATATGTTATGCATTAAGATTCTTGAGTTGATTCGTTCATGTCTATATTTAGCATGAACCCAATGAATTGAGTATTCCTCCTTACCGTATGGTTCCGGTAGAACCTAAGGAGTTGAAAGAACAGTTGAAGGACTTGTTGGATAAAGGTTTCATCCGACTAAGCGTCTCTCTATGGGGTGCTCCAGTTTTGTTTATTAGAAAGAAGGATGGTTCTCTTTGTATGTGCATTGAATTCGACAGTTGAATAAAGTTACCATTAAGAACAAGTGTCCTCTTCCAAGGATAGATGATTTATTTGACCAACTTCAAGGAGCAAGTTATTTCTCTAAGATTGATCTCCGATCGGGTTATCACCTACTGAGGGTGAAAGATGATGACATTCCGAAGACAGCTTTTCCAACTCGGTATGGTCATTATGAGTTTTTGGTAATGTCGTTTGGGTTGACTAATGCTCTAGCGACATTTATGGATTTGATGAATAGGGTGTTTAGACAATACCTTGACATGTTTGTGATTGTGTTCGCTGATGATATTTTTATCTACTCAAGGAGTAAGGGTGAGCATATTGATCATTTGAGGATAGTATTGCAAATTCTTAAGGACCAATAAATTTTTGCAAAGTTTAGCAAATGTAAATTTTTGTTAAGGTCCATAGCTTTCCTTGGTCATATTGTTTCAAGTAAAGGTATTGAGGTAGATCCAAAGAAGACAGATGCAGTAAATAGTTGGGCTTGATCTCTAAATCCTTCGAATATTAGAAGTTTCTTGGGTTTAGTCGGTTACTATAGAAGGTTTGTTGAGGGATTCTCTTCGATTTCCTCTCCTTTGACGACTTTGGCCTTAAAGAAGGCTAAGTTCATATGGTCTGAAGCGTGTGAGAAGAGTTTTCAAGAGTTGAAAGATAGATTTACTTCCACTCCGGTGTTGACCTAATCGGAAGGAACAAATGGCTTTGTGGTTTATTGTGATGCCTCAAGAATTGGGCGAGGTTGTGTACCTATGCAAAATTTGAAAGTTATTGCATATGCCTCAAGCCAACTTAAAATTCATGAGAAGAATTAACCAACCCATTACCTTGAACTAGCGGTGGTTGTTTTTGCCTTAAAGATTTGGAGGCAATATTTATATGGTGTGCATGTAGATGTGTTTAATGACCACAAGAGTTTGCAATATGTGTTCAATCAGAAAGATCTAAATCTTCGCGAAAGAAGGTGGCTTGAGTTATTGAAAGATTATAACAGGAGTGTTCTTTATCACCCCGGTAAAGCTAATGTGGTAGCGGATGCTCTTAATAGGCTATCTTTGGGAAGTGTTGCTCATATTAAAGAAGAAAAGAAAGAGTGGTTCGAGATGTTCATTGATTAGTTTGATTAGTTTTTCAACTAGTGGACTCCATCAAATGTGGTGTTATGGTTCATAATGGTTTCGAATCATCTTTTGTGGCAGATGTGAAAGCCAAGCAAAGTCTTGTCCAATTTTTGTAGAATTGAAAGAAGCGGTACTCAAGAAATCCGTAGAAGCTTTCTCCCAAGGGGGAGATGGTGTGCTTAGATACCAAGGTCGGTTGTGTGTTCCGAATGTGGATGACTTGAGGAAATAGATTTTCACAGAAGCCCATAGTTCGCAATATACTATTCACCCGGGAGCCACCAAGATGTACCATGATCTATGGGAGGTATATTGGTGGAATGAGATGAAGAAAGATATTGTGCGATTTGTGGCTAAGTGTCCAAATTGCCAACAAGTAAAGGTTGAGCATCAGAAATCGGGAGGTTTGTCCAAAGATATTAGCATTCCCACTTGGAAGTGGGAAGATTTGAACATGAACTTTATAGTTGGTTTGCCTCGCACCCGGCGATAACATGATTCAATTTGGGTGATAGTAGATCGGATGACGAAATCAGCTCATTTCCTTCCCGTTAAGGTTTCCTACTTGGCGGAGGACTATCCCAAATTGTACTTGAGAGATATGGTAAGGTTGCATGGAGTTCCTATGTCCATTATTTCCGATAGTGGTACCAAATTCACTTCTTAGTTTTGGAAATTATTCCAAAAGGGTCTTGGCACTAAGGTTAAACTTAGCACAACTTTTCATCCCCAAACTGATGGGCAAGCGGAGCGTACTATCCAAACTTTGGAAGATATGTTAAGGGCTTGTGTGTTTGATTTTAAGGGCAATTGGGATGACCATTTTCCGTTGATTGAGTTTTCTTACAATAACAGTTATCACACAAGTATCGATATGGCTCTATTTGAGGCCTTATATGGTAGGAGATGTAGATCTCCCATATGATGGTTTAAGGTGGGTAAAGTTGCCCTAATAGGTCCCGAATTGGTATAAGAAGCCATAGAGAAAGTTCGGCTTATAAGGGAAACGTTTAAAACGGCTCAAAGTAGACAAAAGTTGTATGCTGATGTGAGAAGAAGGGATCTAGAGTTTGATGTTAACGATTGGGTTTACTTGAAAATCTAACCCATGAAGGGTGTAATGAGGTTTGGTAAGAAGGGGAAATTTAGTCCTCGGTATATAGGCCCATATCAAATTTTGAGACGTGTTAGTAAGGTTGCTTATGAGTTAGACTTGCCAGATGAGTTGTCAACAGTGCATCACGTATTCCATGTCTCTATGCTTAAGAAGTGTGTTGGAGATCTGACATCCATAGTTTCCCTAGAAGGGTTGGGAGTTGATGAGAGTCTTTCTTATGAGGAAGTTACGGTTGAGATTTTGGACCGGCAAGTCAAGAAGTTGAAAAACAAGGAAATAGATTCCGTGAAATTGTTGTGGAGGAATCAATTAGTTGAGGGTGCTGATTAGGAGGTCGAGGCCGATTGATGTCTCGATATCCTCATCTCTTTCCTTCTACTCCTATTCTAGCTTGAGGTAATGAGTTACTCTTGGTTTGTCCTTGTTTTGGGAGTCATGTGTTTTTATGTGTTTTCATGATTTCCTTATGTGATGTATATTCATGAAAACTTGAGTTCTAAAAGAAAATGAGTTTATATGATTGATTTTCCTCATGTTGTTGTGTATTGAGTATGAGTTGCCTATAGACTTCATGAGATGAATTGATAAACCTACTTTAGCTATGCTTTTTGAGATTGAATTGCATATGAGCTCCATGAGATTGTGTTGAGCATGTTTTTAGCTTGGAGAAGGTATTTCCTCCTTGAACATGAGAAATTTTGAAAATTCATGCATATTGGGCTGCTAGATGAAGTTCCTACTTCCTTATGATGCATTTGAGTATGTTGAGTTTGGAGTTGATGTTTCCTTCTTATTTATGTGCATTGATTGCATAATGGGATGATAGAGTTAGTTTCACCCCTCTTATGATGTTTTGAGAATGTTCTAGCTTGGAGTCGATAGTTCCTCCTTGGTTGTATGCACTGCATTGTAGGTTGGGTTGTTAGTTTCTCTCCTAATATTTTATAACCAGTTTGTATCTCATTCGAGGACGAATAGCCCTATGAGAGAGATATTGTAACACCCAGAATCCAAAAGAGGGCACCATAGCAGATTTCAACACTTGCAGGTGCCATCTACGGTGGCCAACCACGGATCGTAGGTGGGTCCGTTGATTGTCTATTAAAAAATTGGTTAGGGTAGGACCACGATTGGACCTACGGACAACTGGTGGGTCCATGGTGCATGGTCAAACAACCGTAGGTCAGGACAAAAGTCTGTGATCACCAACCACGGTCAACAAAGACGGGCCGTGGGTCAGACCATGGTCTTTCAACGGGGTCCGTCGGTGGTAGGTCGGTGGTTAGCTGGCAGTTATTTCAAGGGCAGTTAGGTCTTTTCCTAATTAATTAGTTCCTATACTATGTCATTTTGCCTATGTTTAGGACCCCTATATAAGCCTTTTACCCCCAAATTTCCCAATATAAATCATTCTCTCTAAACTCACCAAAAAAAGGAAGAACTCTCAAATAATTCTCTCTCTAGAAACTTGAAGAAAAAGAAAAAGGATTCATCTAGGGTTTCAAGCTAAGCTCTCAATTTCTCCATGGAAGACTAGAATTTGGATTCAAGGTATGGTAGTTTTCATCCATGGATTCCTTCCATTCATGGAGATCCCGAATTCCTCTATTTCAAAAGGCAGAATTCCCCAATTGAGTCAGGGTTTTCTTCAATTATTATGGGTTCTCTTCATTATCAATTTAAATGATTGAATTATGATCTCTTATGCATGAATTGATGAAGTACTATGATTTTATGATGATTTCCCTATGAACTAATGTAATCCCCATGTTTTCAAGTTATGAATCATATGATGTGGGATTTTGATCTTCAAGAAAGATTTTTATGAAATTAAGCATGTATTGCAAGCTTTACATGTATTTATGATGAAATCCAAACCTAACCCATGTTTTCTAAGCATTGATGATTGAAAGTGGGTTTTGAGCTTCAAGAGGTAAATTATGGACTTATGCATTGATTTATGAAATCTATGCAAATGTTTTAAGGGTGCTTTGAGAGTAAAATACCAATGATGATGTTGTGTTATCAAAGGATATTCTCATAAACACATAATAGCATGATGTGAAAGGTTTTCTCATATAGAAATGATTCTTATATTGATAGGCTTTCTCACGTAATTGACTTAAAGAGGAAGAGCTATCCTAATGAACTAGCTTTGTTTGGTTGTCCAATGGCACCGTTCCATGATTAATGAAGTCAAGTAAGAAATGATTATTTCGTGGGATTTATGCTTAGCACCAAGTGGATATTGATGATGGGATAAAAGCTCTCTCTTTAGTAGAGGCCGGGGTTTAGAAGCAATCTCATGAGATGGAAACTCCCCCGTTAGTAGATGCCGGGTTTCTAGTAACAATCTCCTTATCCCATAACTATGTGCCGCCATTGGATGTTGTCTCAGATAGACATTAGCTAGTGGATCCACAATAGCTAGAAGTTCTTAGTCTTACCTTGGCAAGTAGGACATCTCTTTTTGGTGTGGGGTAGACACCAGATTCCATATTAATAGCTCACTTAATATTACATGTCGGTTAAGGCTAACTCCCCACAAGTAATAATGAACTAAGGTTACTTCAAGAAGTAATGCATATGAGTTCAAAGGTTTTAAAGATGAAGTTAGCTTGCATTGACCATGATTTATGACTTATGTTTTATAACTCTCTTATATCATGTATTAGCTTTGTCAATTGGATGTCATGAAATGAAATGTCCCTTTTAGCATGATTTAAACATTTTATGCATGACTATCATACTTGGTACATTGTTTTGTACTAATGCATACTCTTGCCTACATTTTTTCCAAACGTAGGGTCCGATATTCTGTGTGCTCAGTTTCTTGGCTAGTGGGTGATTTGATTAATTTCCGACCTTTGGTGAGTCCTCATGCTTCGAGGACGGACTTTATTGTTCTCACTTTCTTTCATGTATTTTCTCTTTTGGACATGATGTTTGGGTTAGGCCCAATTTCGTTCTATTGTATTAGATGGCTATGATAAGACAAGTGTTTTAGACTTCTGCTTTCTTTAATGAAATGTATTGGACTTGGACTATTGTTTTACTCTTATTGTTTTATTTCTTATGTTATGAAGCTAAGTGGCTTGTGTGGAGTCCTTCAGGGTTCTATACGCCATGTTACATCTAGGGGGTACCCCTGGGTCATGACAGTTATAAATCTTGAGAAAGCTTTTTAAAGCCAACACTTGAGTTTTAAACCGAGTTTTTGAGTAAGTAAAGATGAGTTCTTAGAAAGAGTTTCTAAAACATGATTAGTATGACAATCGAGTATGCCATCAATTCTTAAGTAGTACGGTATCTAGTTATGCCATCAATTTTTATGCAGCATGATTTTCCGAGTCATCAATGATCATATCACAGTATGATTTTGATATATTTTTGAAAGAGTTTTCAAGTATAAATTGAGTAAGAATATAAGGGAACTATGTACGCTCAAAGGTATTAGTTTTTATATTTATAAAAGAGAAACTTTGATTTCTAAATGAGTTATGAGTTCAAAGATATTTCAAGAGTAGTTACCTCTTTTAAGAGAATAGTTTGAGAAATTATCTCAAACCAGAGGAAGAGTATGTTTTTAAACATTGAGCATGAGTATATATATTATTGGGAATAGTATTGAGCATTGATATGAGGATGAGTTCAGACAACTTACATTCCTCATAAACCATGTATGTCAACATGGGTACATGATTATACATTTTAGATGAATCCTAAGTGCATATGGGTAGAGCTTAGTGGATCCACTTAGTTGACAGGTTCTATACCCCGCCTCGGTATAGGACAGTTCTGGCAGCATAGGCGAGACAATGTATCATCATGTAGCACATAGTGATGGTTGTCGGCTAGAGAATCCCCCAAATAGAGTTAAAAGTGTATTTTTTTTATATCACTTATTATGTTGATGTTCAGAGATGAGTAAGTTTTTATGTAAAGTTTTAAATGATTTCATTCTTTTAATCCTTTAAATTTAGTTGAGTTTATGTTTTATCTATTACTGTCATATCAGTTCAATTATTTGTTATTCAACTATACATACTTGTACATTCAATGTACTGATGTCATTCGACCTGTATCTTTTAATGATGTAGAAACAAGTTCTTAGGATCCTCAATAAGAGTCTGTTGAGATCACTTCATCCGTTCGTCAGCTTTTGAGTAAGACCTCCTTGCTTCCGGTGGACTCCAGCTTTGTGAGTTATTGTAATAGTTGTAGAGGAGTCGTGGGTCTTGTCCCGACACTCATCTTAATATAATAGAGGCTTCATAGATAGATAGTTTTGGAGAGTCTTTCAGTTTTAAGGTGTTTTATTTAAACTTATGTTTCATACTCAATATATTCAGCGAAGTTTTGAGATTCAGTAAACTATTTTATTAAGCATTTTCTTCAATTTGAGTCTTTATGCTTAAGTTAGTCTGCCGCTTGTAGTCAACCAGGATGAGGGTTCGCTTGGGGGCCAACAATGGTTGTTGAGTGTCGTCCACGTTCAGGGTGTAGGCTCAGGTCGTGACATCATATTGATATGCTCAAATTACACCTCTTTCAAGAAGCATAAGCGATCGTTATCACGTAAAGAACCCAACTTCTAGGTTGGGGTCGATCCCACGAGGAATATGGTTTAGACTTAAGTTCAATGACGATTATATTCGTTTAGCCAATGTATTTCCGAGACAAATAAGTAAAAGGGGGGGGGGGGGGAGATAGTAATTAGTAAGCAAGATTCAAACTTTTGTTGTTATCAAATTGAAAAGAAAACTAGGGCGTACGTGTTCCCCATAAGCTCATAACTTCGTAATCCTAGTAATAACAATCCCTTCCTAGTGTATTACATGCAAAGCAATAAGTTATGTATCTCTAAATCCTTGGTCCAACATCTAGAGAATTTCATCCCGCACCTTGGTCCGGCTACGTGTGTATAATTTACTAACCCTTACCATTACCTCATATTAGACGTCACATCGATGTATGACTTAGTTTTCACCCTCGCAGCAATCGACCTTAATTCTATTAGATAGTATCACACTAAATCTATGTTGATAATTCCTTTCTTATTAACTACCTCCTTGGTCCGGCAAGTAGCAATAAAGCAAGTTCTAACGTTGCGCACCGTTAAAAAGACTTCTAGACGAAAGAATTATCAATGCATGCAAAACACTATTCGGGAATTACTTAGTTACTATTCATACTTCATTAATCGCTCATGGTTCCCACAACACTAGTTGTGGCTTTAGTTACACATATTAGTAAGAACACAATTCATATTTTTAGAAGAAGAAATCATGAACTTATGTAATGAGAATGATAAACCCAGAATTTCAACTTGAATTTCCAAACCAAAATCTTCAAAACAAGCTTAGGAAATTAAGAATTGCTAAAGTTGCAAGTTAATCTCCCAAGCCAAAAAACTAGGACAAAAGTAATAAAGTCTAACCCCCAAAAACAAGGTTTACATGCCCTATATATAGAAAAATAAGTCCTAACTAAAAAGGAAATGAAACAAGGAAATAATGTTTCAGGACGCGGTTTTGATTGACGATACTGACCTACGGACCGTGGATTGATCTATGGTCCGTAGGTCCCTTCCGTGACTCAAGACTTGGGCAAATTTCTAACTTCAAAGTCTTCAAATCTCTGAACCAAACGACGGAGCACTAGTACGGACCTTGGATTGATCTACGGTTCGTGGATCCTCCTCCATAGCTCCATACTTAGAATCTTCAAAATCAGGTACTGGAACCCCTCTCTTAATCATTTGACGGATCAGCAGTACGGTCCGTAGATCAATCTACGGTCCATCATCGGTTGCAACCGTGGTTCCACACTTGGTCAAGAATTCCCTGATTTTCCTTCAAGCCTTGCCTGCCCATCTATGACACCCATCTACGGAGCGTTAATGGACCTACGGTCTGTGGATCACCTCTATAGATTCACTTGTTTACACATCCTTCAGCTGCATCTCTCAGTTTCCACGTCTGAACATATTTGCTGTAAATATGAGAAAAATAAATAAAAACCAATACAAGATGGCCCTAGACACAAGCAACTCTTAAGTGAAATGTATTAAAAATACCGTAAACTCACGGTATATCACATATCACTCTCACTAATCGTTTCTCCACATAGTTTC
This sequence comes from Solanum lignicaule, assembly GCA_029582545.1. Classification (NCBI taxonomy): domain Eukaryota; kingdom Viridiplantae; phylum Streptophyta; class Magnoliopsida; order Solanales; family Solanaceae; genus Solanum; species Solanum lignicaule. The sequence continues at coordinate 13,786 of JAJOOF010064141.1, read as the reverse complement.
AATTGGGAAGTTAGTTTGAACATGGAACAATTATACTCATGAATAAACTTAAAGTTTTGTAGCCTCAGATTCATCTGAGCATATTGTGTCTTTGGATTTATGACCATCTTCAAGTGGTCATATCTTTATTCTAGGCTACTCCACAAAATAAGTGGATCCTTAACTGTGAGATATTAGATTTTTAAAAGCTCGTCAAGATGATGGCGCAAAAATATTATAGCTTTTGCATAGTTCTACTTTGATACTTTATTTTCATCTTTTATGGCGTCTCAAAGAACCATTTCATCAAGGTGGATTGAAGCATCCAACACCCATGAAAGGTAGTTCTTGCCCGAACAGTTAAGGGCAACGAACTCAAGTTTCATAAGATTGACAACTAAAATTAATATGAAAGAACAAATAACACCTTATTAATTCTTCAAACTTAACCTTCATTCTTTGAGATGGTAGAGTCTCATACTGATAACGCATTATGAAATTATAAAATAAGAAGAAGGAGAAAGTAGGGAGAAGAGAGAAGGTTTATTATTTTTCTTGAGGGATGATTTTACAACGAAGAGAACCCCTTTATTTATAGGGAAACAATGACTAGGTCCCAAAGTTAGTATCACCTAATTTTTCTCTAAAAGATAGACATTCAGTATATTTATACAAATAATTACTCTAAACAAAGAGGGTAAAAAAACACATAAAATTGAGGCCATAGAGCCTTGAACACAGAACATGGCCTATGAATTTTTAGCACAAAACCACCTAAGCTACACACATCTTTTTCTCGAGAAGTGTCACTTATACAAAATATTATATATATATGCGCAATTTTTTCTTTGGTTTCGTTATTTTATTGTCATGACCAAGGGGTACCTCCTAGATGTAACATGGCGTATAGAACCCCTAAGTACTCCATACAAGCCACTTATTCCTCATAACATAGGAAATAGAAAATAAGAGTAAATCATATTTCAAGTCTTAAAAAGTTTTTCACAAAGAAAGCGAAAATCTAGACTTGTCTCAATATAGCCATCTATTACAATCTTGAATTAAATAGGGCGTAGTCCATACAACATGTGCAAAGAAAGGAAATACATGAAAGGAACTACAACATATGAAAAAGCAGTCCTCGAACCATGAGAACTCACCAACAATCTAGGAAGATACACAAGTCCAAGCTTTAGCCACTAGAATAATCACTTCGAGAACCGGACCCTACACTTGAGAAAAATGTAGGAAAAGTAAGTGTTAGTACAAAAATGCACTAAGTATGATAGCCATGCATAAAATTCTTTAAAACATGCTAAAAGGGACATTTAATTATAAACCATGCTATATGCCAAGTTTAAACATCATCATAAAGATAGTTGGAAAACAAAAGTCATAATACAAAGCTCATCATAACAAAAGAGGAACACATCATGAACAACCTCAAAGCATACTTGTGCAAGGCATGAATAAGACCCCATAAATCTCATCCATGCTAAGTAAACCACTTTAGGCCATCATTCTGTGAAGGCTTCAATCTCATGAGACATACTTTGGGAGACTCGGACTCTACTAGGTGAGAGTTCTCATTTTGGAAGCCTGGACTCAACTATGTGTGAGCCTCCATCTCATTTCAATATCCACTCGGTGCTAGGACTAAATCCCACAAGATAGTTATTCAGTCTTTACTTTAATTGAAGTATCATGGACAGATGTCCTTGGCAATCAATCCAAGTTAATTTATTAGAATAGCTCCTTAGACCACGTGTGAGCAACTATCACCATCCATGATCAATTTTACTCTTAGATTGAATTAGGTGAGAAAAGACTTTTAACCTTATAATATTCATTACGTGGGAAAATCTTTCACATTAAGTTCATTATGAGTTCATGAGAATAACCTTTCAATCAGCCCACAACAACAACAACAAAAACAACATAATGAATAACATTCACTCTCAAAGCATCATTAAAGCATTCATATAAATTTGTGCTTCTAAAATACACATTTCTGTCTATTTTGAAACTCTGCAACGTTTTCACCACAAAAAATAAATAATATAATAGTTTACTCAAAAGGAGGACTAAATCAATATCCTCAACTTATTGCTTTGAAACACAGTATTTTTTTGTTTTCACCCAAATTCTTCAAGGTCAGTTGAAAGCTGAATAATCTGCTTTCCAACATTTCGCTTATGATAAATACCAACAAAAGCTGATGCAACATTTTCTAAATCCTCAGCAATGTTTTCTACAAAAAGCAGTTTTTTCTCTCTTATTAGTTGAATAGCAAACTCGAGGTACTCTGGAACCTTGTGCCGGAAGTCAAACTCAGAAAAACCTTCCATTCGTATTCTCTTTGAGATAAGACAAAACAAATTGTGGATACCATCTGGTTTCTTTAAATTGTACTGAGAGATCATCCCAGAAACTGCAATCCTACCATAGAGGTTCATGTGCAAAAGCACCTCATCCAGCATATTTCCTCCAACGTTCTCAAAGTAAACATCAATACCCTTGGGGAAATGCCTTCATTTTGCAAACACACAGTTAGAGAAGCAAATCATTCCAGAGTACTAAATTACATGTTTCAAACTCATAAAATTTGATAATAAATTTAAACATTTATCAATGCGCTCTGAAGTCTGGAAAGTCCTTCATTTTGCAGTGACAGACAGATGAAGAAACGTGTCACTCCACATAAAATTAATTTTTTTCTCAACCTAACCAAATTTAACATAGAAAAGTACTTGCTCCTGACTCACAAAATTCAATAATTAATTTCAGCATTTGTCAATACCCTCTAGTAAATGCCTTTTTGCAGACCAAAAAAATAAATCATTTCACAGAAAAGTAATGTTGTGAAGAGTTTCTGTTACGGAAATATCGTAGCTTAACTAACACAATCACACACAAAGCAAATAAAGAAGAAAATAACTTAAGAATTTAACAAAGGTTTGGCTAAGCCTAATCCACGAGACAGAAGTAGAACGTTTCCACTATGAAAGAAAAAAGATGTATAGTCATATGAATCCCCAACTACAACCCTTATATATGCATCCCAAATCTACAAGAGAAAGGTTTACTCAACCTACAAGAGCAATATGTTTTTCTTTTCCAAATCTCTTAGGACAATGTATTTCCTGAACCAATAGAAATTATGAATTTTCTAAATATACAACGGAAAAATTCAATACATCATTAACAAATCTTTCCCTTGACTTGAATTCTCTTTATCAACAGGAACATCATCTTTCTATCTTGCCCTTATCCCTCGAAAGGGTTCTACTAAGTACTGCAAACACCAATCAAGTTTGCAATGCCTAAACTTGTTAAAAGTGACTACCTTGGTCATCATATCAGTCAGATTATCATGTGTACACACTTTCTTCTCATCACAAACCCCTTTGCGATCTACTACCTTTGTCCCTTTGGCAATGAATCAAACTTCCATGTTTGATTCTTGTGAAGAGACTCAATCTGTTCGCCTATAGCACCAATCCACTACCTACTTATCTTCTTCTGAATTAGAAATAGGCAAATAGCCTATTTATAGGTAGTAGACTCAAGCATGTCAATGGTCTATGCAACTGACAAAGTAAATTCCACAAAATTTGCATATCCAAAAAGATTTTCATCAACTACATTTGCAAACCTTTTCAGTCTATTGATCACTCTCTTCTCGCTGCACGTTGCAATGTTATTCGGTTGTTTTTGTATAGGTGCATCAACATTATCATCTTGATTAAGGTTTTGCACCTTCTCCATTTCCTCCGCTCCTGAACTTCTAAGTTGAGCTAGTGGAAATTCAACTTTTAGCTTTACACGGTCACAGACACCACAATCTGTTTCTGCTATTGCCTTTTTCCTCTTACTGTTCTGTGAGATAGATTCATTACATGTCACATACCTACTGACCATTAACCTTGGAGTCTTCTGATCTATGCATCACAATCTGTAACCTTTCACTCCAGTTGCATACCTTAGAAATATACACGTATTTGCTCGCGGCTCAAGTTTAGTCATCCATCATATAAAGGTAAACAGGACAACCAAATATTCTCAAAAATGAATAATGCAAATCGGGCCATACCTTAGAAGGAGTTTTGAACTCAGTTGTTGTGGATGGAGATCTGTTGACCAAATAACAAGCTGTATTGATTGTTTCATCCCAAAAGTACTTGCTAACACAAGTGTGAAAGAACGCTTCATGCCCTATTACGAGGTAATTTGTTCATATGTTCTTCAACACCATTTTGTTGTGTTGTTCTAACACAAGTATGGTATCCCATTATGCCTCTCTACTACAGAAATCATTGAGCTCTGAGTTGTAAGATTCCAACCCATTGTTGGTCCGAAGACGCTTAACTTTCCTTTGTCTGTCTCTCAACCATCGTCTTCCATTTAACAAATGTTCGCAATGCCTCATTTTATTCTTTTAGAAAATACATTCATACTGCTCTTGAGTAACCGTCAATCAAAAACATAAAATGCGTGGCACCACTCTTTGAGGGAACTTTGTTTGGACCCCATAAGTCTGAATGTATATTGTCTAACTTGTCTTTGGTCTTGTTTTTTTCCTCCTTGTTCAACTTCACCCTTGTTTGCTTACAAAGATACAATGCTCAGAAAAACAAAGCTTGATTTTTGTGGCCACCCAACAAATTTCGCTTGCTCAACAAAGAAAGTTGCTTGTCACTCGTACGACCATGTGCAATTGGCACAACTAAAACTGATTCAGATCACTTTTTTGAGAAGCTACATTTGCTTCCCCTGACTAATTCAGATCACTCTTTTGAGAAGCTACATTTGCTTCCCCTGACTAATTCAGATCACTCTTTTGAGAAGCTACATTTGCTTCCCCTTTAAGTACACTGGCTTGAAGATAATACTATCTAGAATGTAGCTTACTCTTAATGAGTACCATGGACCCTTTACACACACTCAGTGTCCCATTATCTCAATGAAAGTTATATCTCTAATCATCCAAAGTTGAGAGAGAATCAAACTATTCTTCATTCGAGGAACATATCAACACTCAATGTTTCTGATAATATCATCAAACATTCTCAGTTACCTATCTCCTCTACTGCTAATGAAGTACCATCGCCTAAGTAGACAGTCTCATTCATTTGCTTGTAGTTGCAAATCAATTCTTGTGTGGACACATATAATAAGTTGCACCAGAATGAAAAACCAAGAAATTATGCCTATGACTAAAACTCACAACACAAGCTTCCCTTATATAGTCATTGTTATCAGAATTGGTTCTAGTGTCAACAATATTTGCAGAGTTATCAACTTTCTACTTCCCTATTGTATCCTTAAGCTTAGGAAAATCTCTTCTATACTGACTCTGTTTCGCGCCCTCATACCAGTTCTGCTTCCTTGCTCTAAACTTCAATATGGTGTTTTTCTACTAAGTTCTTCCCCTATTAATAATACCCTCACCCTCAGTCCTGTTATCCAGAAAGATCTTCATAAAACTCTTTAGATTTTAGTGCATTACTAACTTCATCTAGTGAAATACTGCCTTTCTTGTATAGCAACGTATCAACAAATGCATCATAAAATGACGGTAAGAAACATAACATGATCAAGGCATGATCCTCACTCTCTATTTTGTTATCTATGTTCTTTAGGTCCACTATGATTAAATTAAACTCATCAAGGAGAGTTTTAACCAATCTACATTTGTTCATATGGAGATTGTACAACCTCATTGTTAGGTAGAGACGCTTTATCAGAAATTTCTTAGAATATATATCTTCCTACTCCAAAGAAGGCTATATATAATGCTCAAGAAGATCGCACTCAAAGTCCTCCTTTTAAAGTTTCTGTCTTCTCTGGCTCTTTCATCTCTTTAGAAAAACCTCTTTAATTGTCTTTCATAACCCTTGTAACACTAAAGACAGTCTCATTCTAATTTTCCATAGATTGAAACTAGATCCACCATTGAATTTCTCTACTTCATACTTTGTTAAAGATGATGAAGTCATCTTAACCCTTGCTATTGTTACAGAAATATCGTCGGTTAACTAGCGCACAAAGACACACACACAACAAATAAAAAAGAAAAATAACACAAAAATTTAATGAGGTTTCGCTAAGCCTAATCCCCGAGGAAGAAGTAGAGAGTTTTTCATTATGAAAAATAGAAGGATACAATCATATGAATCCGCAACTACAACCCTTTTATATAGGCATAATAGATTTAGTTTTATTTGGTGCACACCTAAACTTTACGTTGGCCTAGTTAGCCCCTTGAACTTGATAATTTTACAGTCACGACCTTCCTAGATGTTGATGTGGCGAAGAGTGTGTATCCACTCTCTTTAAGGCGCATGAAAATGGGAGAATATTTGAAAACAATGAGCTTCCAAGTGGGTATTTTCAACTATTTAATTGCCACTTAGTCAATATAATGATTTGTTTTTTTGCAATTGTATTTCTCTATATATTATTCTTAATATACAATGCATATTTTATTCTAAATGTGTCTTTTATTCTTTTTCTGCTGCAATCATTATTTGTTTCAACTACATATTTCTTTTCTTTTTCTGGACCCAAATTCACAAAACTTAGTTGGAACTTTCTTTATTTTAGCTCTATTAATTGAAACAGGTATTTTTGGTTGAAATTTTTTTTGGTTGCGATGATTATTCTTTCTAACTGAATATTTCTTCTTTCCCTGGCCTTGATTAGAATATCACTATCTTTAGCCAAACAAAAAAATCATAGTCAAAATATTGTTGTTCTACTTTTTTCTACAGAATTGACCCTAAAAGATGATTTAAATAATTAGTGAACTAAAAAGGGTAAAAATGAAATTATTCTAAAAGCAAAAGGCACATGGACAAAAAAATCCATATGGCAACGCGTATGTCACACATCCATGGGTTGTCAGCCTTTAGGGGGTTGTGGCTATCAAATTATCAAGTTGAGGGGGATAATTAAGCTAACGCAAAGTTTGGGTGTACACCGGATAAAATTTGACAAGTTTGGGGGGGTCACGATCTATTTTGTCTTATTCATAATTTCAAGTAGTCTCAAACCGATAAGAGAAAGATTTTCTCAATCCTACAAAGACAATATATATTTCTTTCCCAAATCTATTAGGACAATGGGTTTCCTAAACCAATAGGCATAATGGATTTCCTAAATATACAAGGGAAAACTCACGACATAATTAACAATATTTCATCCATTAAAGCAAACTTGACATGAAAACCTACTACTTTCAGACTTATAATATTTGATAATTAAATTCAACATTTGTCTATAAATGAGATCTAATCTAAGCTTACTGTATGTGTCTCTGTGTCAAAAGAACAAACAAATAATGCAGATATTCTTGGGCCATAAAAGAAATCACTTTTTCAAGGCTCTGGCAAGATCATTTCCTTGTTTGTAGTTAAAAGCATCATAGAAGCCAAGTTGTGATTTTAAAAGATGTACCTGCAAAACACATCATTAATAATGGGCAGTTGCATAGAAAAGCAAAAGTGAAATATTACCTTTTCATTAGTACTAGCACTGCCAACGACATATCAACCTTTCATTTTCGCAAATTGTCCAACAAGCTGATCAACTCCTCCTGCTGCAGATGAGAAATAAACTACATCCCCTTCCTTAGCAGAGCATAGATTATTAAAACCAATATAGGCTGCAAGTCCTGGCATACCTGTAAGTACATTGTTTCACGTGTATTTTTCAGAAAGAACAATCAGCAATTTGTCCATTCTAATTTTGCAAAACCCAATATGAAATTTTCAATTGGGCTAATAAACAATAAATTTTGAAGTGAAGTACTCCCTCATTCAGTGGCGGAGCCACCTTACAAGTAGGGGGTTCGGCAAAAATTGATATTATTTATACATGGTTAAAAGAATTTTTTAGGTATATATAGTAGATGTCGAACTCCCTTCGGCTACTTCGTGTGTCAATTTTTTCAGATTTTGAACACCTTATTGAAAATCTTGGCACTGCCACTGCCCTCAGTTTCAAAAATAATGACACATTTCTATAATTAGTAATAATTTAACTTTAAAATGCTCATAAATGATTTTCTTGTCACACAAATATGTATGTCTCATTTTAGACTAAAAGTGTTTCTTTCTTTCTTTATTAAACTTGGTGTCAAGTCAAAGTAACTGATGAGTAATTGTTTGAATGAGCATAAGCAGGAAGCAAGGGAGAGAGGAGTACTTAGGAAATTGATACCTAAAATTCCAGCATAGTATGAGAGAGGCACATCTGTATAATTGATCCTGAAAAGTCCATTGGTATTAAGAATCAAAGTATAGACTTCCCAAGCAGTCATTCCCCAGATATAACCCCCTCCTCAAAATCTGCATCTGCGGATTTAATAACTTTGACCACACTAAGTCCAATAATGACCTAAAATTGAAATGCGACATATCACTGAAATTGTGCACCATTGACAAGTAAGATGAGGAGTGAAAAATGTACTTACAGAACCAGGATTGAATGAGACAAGTAAAGGAACATCGTTGGATATATGATGAGACATCCTGTGGCGCATATAAGGGTCACAAGCCAAGTAAAGATTCTTGACAAATAAACCCTTTGATCCTTGTGGAATATGGCTACATATCATTGAACTTCGTAACTCAAAATCACTCTCTTTTGGATACCCTTCAACATAATTCTTCAACACAACTTACTTGTTAGCTAACATCATGCTTGAATCCATTACTCTCTCATTTCTTCTCTCTTTTTACTCAAATCTACACCGCCTACAGTCAAACCACAACTATCGCCTGCCACCTCAACAAATACAGCTGGAAACTTCTTTAATTATTCTTACTCCATTTAATTGCTAATAATAATGTCTAGGATATGTATTTAATAGTGTCATCTCATTTTTCTCAATTTCTTTTGTCCTTCTCTGTGCCACTCAGGGTATAATTATTACGGGTAATGCTAAATGGCCAGACAATTTCGTCAAAAATTGAAAAAGTCAATAATATTTTATTTATTTTAAAATAAATTGATCTTTTTTTTATTTTTTAATTAAAAAAATATTAAAGTTAAAAGGATAAAAATATTCAAAAAGGTAAAATAACATAGATAGAATACTATTCTGGCCAAATTTTCTAGCCAAAAGGATTTTTCCTTTAAAATATTCCTAGTTTATTAGCATTTTCAACCTTTCTATTTAAATATAAATACATAAACTATTTATTTATAAGATCATTTTCAGTAATAAAAATGCTTTAACACTTTGTGGGTCATTTGGTAGTTGGTTTGAAGGTGAGTTATGTGTGTATTAAATTCTGCATAAGTAATATCATGTTTGATAGCTAGTTAGGAGGTAAATTATTTTTGTATAAAATTAATACGGTGTTTGATTTGCAATTTAAAAACTCAGATAATTAATATATGTTTCAATTATGAGGAAAACTATTTATTATTTTATGTAAGATAAAAAAAATCGAGTAACTAATCCATACATAACTAATATCTACATAAAATAATATATAAATTCTCTCGTAACTAATTCTTACGTTACTAAAATCTGCATATCCCTAATTACCTACCGAACAATCTCTTATAGCTTAACGAAAGCTTCAACACTTATAACTTATCAACTATTTATAATCAACTAATTTAGCGCTTATAACTTATCAACTATTTATAATTTGCTAATTTAAATTACCTCTAAACCTTAAACTTATATATCTATATAAAGGAGAAATATAGAAAAGGTGATGTGAAACCTCTCTATGGCCTCCATTCATATTTATCTTTTTTCTCTTTTTTTGACATTTTTTTTCCTTTATTATTTAATTATTTTCTTTTTAATATCTCAAAAAAGTCTTCACATTCAATTACTCAACTTTTCACCTATCACTATAATATTTTTTTTAATCCAAAAGATTGGGTCAAGCCCATTTATTGAAAAATTTAGCCAAAAATTACGTGACTTGAGTCCAAAAGTGACCACAAGCCCAAATTTTAAAAAAGCAATTACTAAAAACTAAACAAAGACAATCAACAAAACAAAAATAGAAAGTGTAGTCATTGTAGCAGCTGTTGCGACTTTGGGAAATCGCCATGGGAGAGATCTGCAAGCTGAGTCGATGTTGGTAAGATAATCACGCGGTCGAGTAGAGATCCACCTTGGGCATTCACAAGTCCCACGAACACCATGAATTCATACTTAATGAAGACTTCTTCAACCACTAGATCGGGGATTCCAAGTCACCGATGGCGAACATCAATCTCTCACAAATACTTATCGATCTTCTTAATTATAGAAACGACCATAGAAATGACCACAAGTAGTATCCATTTCTTCATCCCTAACAAGTTGAGCTCCATAGAAACTAATACCACTGTTTAAAGACTCCGTTTGGAACCTATCCATTGCCAAAATTGATTCTCAAATTAAGGTATATATACCTTCAACAGGTTGTTGTTGTAGATCTAATTTTTTGTTTTGTTGTGTTGATCCCTCCTGCGATTTACTCATCGGTAGGTATCCATTTCTTCGTCCCTAACAGGTTGAGCTTCAGTGGAGCAAATACCACTATTTAAAGACTCCAATTTGGTACCTTACGATTGTCAGCCATGATTAACAAATTGAGGTAACATTTCATTAGTTGATTGTATCTGCATAAATGTGTTGTTGTTCTATTGATTCCCTCTGCTATTTTAACATTTCTTTGCTCTTATATTTGGTACCCTTAATTTTTCAAGTTGTTGTCACGCCCCAAACTCAAGGGGAGCAACTGGCTCCTAATGCAAGAACTCAGGCCCGAGCCGACCCTGCTTAACCATTTGCTACTAGTGCATGGCAGCCACACACAATCAAGAAAATAAACAAATATATCCCGGCTTAAAATTAAGCCCTCGACTGGCAAGGCCCCTGTCAACTAATCTATAAAAGAAACAACTACTCCCAAGAGTTCATATAAAGAAATAGCCAACTAGCACAGAAGTTCTGTTTGGGCCGTCGAGGCCACCATAATCTCTATAGCGAAACTGAAAGCAGGTATATATCAATACAATACATCAAATAGCTAGCAAGCATCAGCAAACCAACAAACTAGGCCAACATGGCCATAACGTAGTTGTACACCCCACACACAAGTCTGCAAGTGTCTAAGAGTGGTAAAGATTGGCGGGACAGGGCCCCAGCCTACCCATAAAAGTATATACAACAAAAGCTAACAAACCTCCCAACTCTAGCAGCTTTGGAGGAAAGGGGCTAGCCAATCAGATAGAAGTCAATCCTCCTGCTGAGGAGGTCTACTGGGTCGTGTGTCGAGTCCTGCATACATGAATGCAGCGCCCCCAGGCAATGGGGTGTCTGTACCAAATAATGTACAGAGTATGAAAGGCTATAGACTGAATGAGCAAGCATCATAATATACCAAAAGCAATCAGGTAAGGAAATCAAATTTAGATAAGCAAGTTAACCCACTACTGAGTCTAAAAAAATACAATAATGAACAAAAAACAACCTAACCAAGCTCCCATAAGCTCGGTAGGTACAAACAACATACCACCTACCTAGGCCCCCATAAGGCCAGAAGGTGCCAAATCAATTTACATAACCCTATCGGTTGCCCCTTGTCTTTGTAAGAAGTCACATCGCCCTTTTGGCAACGATATAGCCCTATAGGCAGCGCATAGCCCTCTTAGGTAACATCATAACTTTGTGGGCTGCATGTAGCCCTCTTTTGCATCACATAGCTCTGTAGGCAACACACAGACCTCTTTGGCTTCAAAATAGCCCCGTAGGCAACACATAACACTCTTTGGCATCAATATAGCCTTGTGGGAAACACATAGCCCTCTTAGGCAATAACATACTCCTATTAGACAATATCATAGCCCCCATAGGATGTTCATAGCTCAACAACTAACCACAATATCCCCAAGGGCGACAACAAACTATTGAATAAGCTAAAGGTCAGCAATTTAGCTATAATCTATATATATATATATATATATATATATATATATATAGTTTCCAAGTCGTTCCTAACTCAGGGTCGTTCTTAACAGATTATGAGTCCCTATAATGAGGGTTTATAACCACTCAATCAGTCAACCATTCACAATTACATCTACAAGATCACCAACATTAACTACCCTACTATATCACTCCCAAGCTCTAAGGAAATATGCTGAACGAAGGGAAATAGCCTTAACATACCGTTTCCTTTATAATTTATGTTGAAAATACCTTTGTCTACACCACTACAACATTAAAGAAAAAGGTAAAATCAATCAGTAATTAAGGATAAAAATTACTACACAATTCGACAATCGATACGGATTCCTATCGTAAACTACCATCCAAGACCTAAGGTATCCGTAAACTGATAAAAGGTGATTCCTACCTTTCTTTAAATGACCAGAACACTAGAATACAATCACTCCACTGAAAAAAACCCTGCTACCACAACCTCCACGGAGCTATACCATGAAAATTATACCAAAACGACGAGCTCGCGACGTAGGGAAATTTTTGATAAAAGGCCAAGAAGAGATCATGAACACACAAGGATGATTTGAGGAGTATTTTTTCTAATTTTCTTGGGTTTCTCAAGATTTGGAATGAAGAAAAATGAAGAAGATGCTATCTTATAAGGTTCCACTGACTTAGGGGACCTACCTCACGTGCCTGCTTGAACAGTCTCGCAAAAATGTGAATATCTCTCTATTCTGAAGTTGTATGAACAAACCGTTTGATGCGTTGGAAACTAAACTTGTAGTCCTTCGATTTAATGGGTTGTGGGTCCCATAACTCGTTATAGATTGGGAGAAAACTTCTGAAACATTTGATCCAAATTTTAGAGAAATCTTTAAAAAGGAACTTACGGTAACTTTCACCCACTTTTATTTTGCGACTTACCTCACTTCAAAACTTGAGATACAACCCTTCAACACTTATAATATGACATACCACATCATTTTTAATTTATTACTCACCCTCTTTCTCTTCCCATAAATGTATGAATTAATTTAGGTGTTTAGAAAAGTCGGGTGTGTTACATCCTTCCCCCTTTAGAAACATTCGTCCTTAAATGAAAAATCTGAGTCACACGGTTTTGTCCTTAGGAGTTTCCACAGTTAAGACAAAGTATCCTTTGTAAATGTGACTATCCAAAACCTGAAACACATAGATTTTTAACCTAGGCGTCTCACAGGACGACATAAATAGCTAAGCGCTATAGCTCAGCAATAACAGTGCGAGCAAAAATACAACGACAACAACCATAATAATAAGCAATAATATAAAATTTTGGATAGGGATCTTACCCCACTGCACCAATATAAACTGATATGCCATCACCCTGGGGTATGAAACAATTGAGGATATTTGGACCTCTTGTCATCCTCATCTTCCCAGGTCACCTCTTCTCTATTCTTGTTTCTCCACAATACTTTAGCTGAAGCCACCTCTTTGGTCCTCAATTTACGGACCTGTCGATCTAATATGGCAACTGGAGTTTCATCATAGGACAAATCCTTTGTGATCTGAACATCCTCAACTGGGACAACCCGATAAGGGTCTCCTACGCACTTCCGTAGCATCGATACATGGAAAACTGGATTAATAGATTCTAGCCCCGAAGGCAATTCTAACTCATAAGCCACTCGTCCTACCCTCCGGAGGATCCGACATGGCCTAATGAATCTTGGACTAAGCTTGCCTTTATTGCCAAATCTCATAACACCCTTCATAGGCGAGACTTTTAAGAATACCCAGTCATCGACACAAAATTCTAAGTCCCTTCGTCGCACATCTGAGTATGACTTCTGTCGG
>JAJOOF010064140.1:0-27774 GCA_029582545.1 Solanum lignicaule | reverse complement strand
GTAATCATCTTTAGTCATCACATAAGTTCACATTAGCCTTTACTAGACTCTTATGTAGACATCTTACCATAATAGCTCATATGTGTTCATAAGTGAGAATAATCCTTTCACTTTAGAAACACTTAGCAAGTGAGTAAACCTTTCACTTTACATTACACTATAATCATGAGAACTACCTTTCAATCATATAGCAATCATATCATAACATACATACATACTTCATCGCTAATACAAGTGTAGAGGGTTAAGGATGAGGAAACTAGGTCATCAACACAACAACAACACATTAGGTATAGCATCATTACAATCTACGTAATTCACCTTTTAAAGTAGTCATTAATCTTTACATTACCATTTAAGTTCATATAGAATACCTTTAGGGGAATACCCCTCATATAGTCATAAAAGCTCAAGAGTTCATAGATGAGAAAACCTTTCATCAAGAACCTTCATCATGTGAGAATGACCTTTCACATTATCATACCATGCATAACATAGACTAGTTTAGAGTACAATTGAGGAAACCTTTCAAGAGACTCACATTCATTACATTAGCAATAGCTTCATTCATTCATGTGTGTGTACATGTGTGAGAAAGCCTTTCACATAAAACACATTTACTCATAGCATGTTCATATTGTGTTAACAAGAATTACCTTCAATTCAACATAACAACAATAATACCAACATCTCACAACATTCATACTTGCATTGCATCTCATCACAACATGCTCAATTACCAACTAGGGTTAGAGGGAAGAGGGACCTTGTCTCAACACTACAATTCATACTAACAAGTAAGCACCTCCACCATAAGTGGATCAAACCATTCATTCAAAGGATATATAATAAGTAAACATCTCCCCCACAAGTGGATCAACAATTCAATAGAAGGCCACTTACCAATTGAAAACCTTCATTCATAGCCATCAAGGCTTTCTTTCAAGATTCAACCCTATTTTCTTGATATTCATACATCATATAGGATAACCTCATAATACAATAATGAGTTTCATAATAACATACTAGATTCTCATCCTTCAATCATCATTCAACATAAGCTAGGGTTTAGAATTAAGAAAGAAAAGGGAAATCATGGGTCTTGTGGGGAATTGTTCAAAAACCATAAGTGTTACATGAATTCATCCACAAACATTCATATATAATCATAAATAACCATTATAGATCAATGGAATCGACTTTAGAAAGAGACCCACGAATTTGGATTGAAATCTACAATTTGGGGGACTTTAAAAAAACATCTTTGGAAGGACCTCTTGGGGAAAGGGATCCCAAGAGTGAAGAGAAACCATACCTTAGTTAAACCCTATGAATTTCGTGTGAAACCTCCCATCTACAAGCCCTTGCTAAGCTCCTTCCAAGTTCTTCAATGGAGTCTTGAGTTGAGAGAGTTTTGAGAGAGAGAGAGAGAGTTTTGAATTTAGGAGAATGACTTTAAAAATAGACTTAAAACCTTATATATTTATCATATAAACCATTTAAAATCAACCCCACATAATAAACAAATAAAACGAAATTACTTAAAAACCCCTCACTGGGGCAGCCTCGCCATGGACCAAGGGAGAACTTACGGACCGTGAAGGGGGACCACGGCCCGTAAAGGTGCCCATGGTTCCTAGGCAGTAGCTCCCCTAAGGCTTGCCAACCTCCAAACGGCCAAGGAAACTCCAAGGCCATCTATACGGACCGTCATCATCACCACGGCCCGTCAAACGGGTCGTGAAGAATTTCCAACCTGACAGTGCTTTACTATTTCGGGAATAACTTTTTACTCCGAGATTGGAATTGGGCAAACTTGGTGGCGTTGGAAAGAGGACTCAGAGACCTTTCATTGGATAGGTAATGGTCCACCTAATTAATTTTGATCTAAGAGATATGACCATTTGAAGTTGACCCTATACTCTAAGTCTAATGGAGATCCCTTCACGTGAGGCTCCACGAGCCGTGGTGCCTCTCGTGGTCATGATACAGTATCTAGGAAACCTTCCCCTTAAGCCCTAAAAATCTAAGGCACCACCACGAGCCTTCCCACGAGCCGTGAAGTGGCTCGTGTGGAGGGGCTGTTTTTGGGCAGCCTTTGTTTAGCCACTGCCTAGCCTACCACGAGCCACACCACTAGCCGTGGTCCAAACCACGAGCCGTGGTGGTGGTCGTGGAAGGTGAGGCAGCGTCCATGAAAGAGTGGATTGCCCTAGTCCTCTTCCTTGGCTCTAACCCTCAAACTTAGCCCTTGCTTAGTCTACTAGTTTCCGGACGTCATGGTCGTTTCTTGACGTTTGATATCTAAAATCACCAAACTAGCTTCAATAGCCATTTTTCATCATTTAAACAAGTTCCCAACTATAAAACTAACATGTGAGGCTCTAGTTCAACCTACTAGATTTAGTCAAGCCTTAGTTAGGTCTTACTAGTTTCGTACGGGGAGTTACAGTTCCTTTCGTAAATCTTAAGCTGCTAGCAGGCGTAGGCTATAACCTTACCATTCTTAATCAACACACAACCAAGCACCACTCTAGATTCTTCACAATAGATAACAAAACCATTTGTATCCTCTGGTGGAGTCAACACTAGATTTGTAGTTAATCGAGTTTTTAATTCCTGGAAGCTTTTCTCACAAGCTTCAGACCATTTAAACTTAACTATCTTTTGAGTAAATTTAGTCAGTCGCGATGAAATAGATGAGAACCTTTCGATGAACCTTCTATAGTACCTTGCCAACCCCAAAACACTTCTTTTATCAGTATGAGATGTGGGTCTAGGCCAATTTTGCACTGCCTCAATCTTCTAATTGTCTACACAAATTCCTTCGCTTGACACAGTGTGGCCTAAGAATGCCAATGATTCAAGACAAAACACACACTTAGAGAACTTGGCATATAATTCTCAATCTTTGAGAGTTTGGAGGACTATTCTTAGGTGACTAGCATGGTCCATCTCATTCCATGAATAAATCAATATGTCATCAATGAACATGATAATAAACATGTCCAGATACAACTTATATACTTTGTTCGTAAGATCCATCAATGTTGCGGGAGTGTTAGTCATACCAAAGGACATAACAAGGAACTCATAATGACCATAATGGGGCCTGAAATGTGTCTTTGGGATGTCACTTTCTCTCACTCTCAACTAATGATAGCCAGATCTGAGGTCTATCTTAGAGAAACAAGTGGTGCCCTGAATGTGGTCGAAAAGGTCTTCAATTCTTTGAAGGGGATACTTATTCTTTATAGTGACCTTGTTCAACTGGCGGTAATCGATACACATCCTTAGTTCTCAACTGGCGGTAATCGATACATATGCCTAAGTCTATTTCTCTTTCATGAGGGACTTTGGGAAGATCCTCTGGAAAGACCTCTTGAAACTCACTCACAACTGGAACTGACTGAATAAGTAGTGTCTCAAAACTAAAATCATTCACTTAGACTAAGTGATAGATGCACCCCTTCGAAACTAACTTTGTGGCCTTAATTTATGAATTAAAATGAACCTTAGGCACTACTAAAGTACTCCTCGACACTAAAATTGTCTCATTAGGAAGCTGAAACTTGACTACTCGAGTTCTACAGTCAATTGAGGCATAGTAAGAATGAATCCAATTAAAATAAAAATACACCATGTCTAACTCAACTAAGTTAGCCATGGTGTCTTTGTGATAGAAAGAGATGGTGTAATCACGATAGACTCTTCCTGCTAGAATAGACTCACCAATAGGTGTGGAAACACTGAAGGGATCAAAAAGTTGTATAGGCAAAATTCCGAAACTCAAGGCTACATCAGGAGTAACAAAAGAAAAAGTTGCACATGGTTCAAGTAAGGCATAAATATCAATAGAAAAGACTTTAATAAGACCAGTGATAACATCTGACGAGTTCTCCTGATCCTAGCGACTAGCCATAACATAAATGGTTTATACCTCCACATGTTCCTGAAGTGGCTCCTCTTTAAGAAATCATGTCTACTAGAACTGCTGAAGAAGATTGGGCTCTATTTCCCCATTACCCTACCTATTTTTAGAGTAATCTCTCATGAAATGATCCATCTGACCACACTTGAAACATCCATTAGAGCCATCACGACATTCTCCTGGGTGGTTTCTACCGTACCTAGTCCAAGAGGAGGTCCAGTTAGCCCCTTGTGCCACACTACCATGAGACTGAGTACCCTGAGATTTTAAATTTTGCGAATTATGATTCCTGCGATCATTCTTGTTTTTTAGTAAAGGTGCACTAGTTGATGATGGGATAGGTCTAGATGACTTTTGTTGAAAAGATTAATCATTCCCATGTTCGGCCTTCTGTTGGTCATTTCATGAATTGACGTCTTGGCCTCTTGTTGCGAAACTCTTCTCTTTCTTATAACTTATCTTCCTTAACCTACTGCACATGAATCGTGAGCTTGACTATGTCCATGTCTAATATCAATGTAGCCTCCTTACCTTCCTTACTCAATAATCGGGATAGGCTAGACAAAAACAAACTCATTGTACTCCTCATATTTGTCACCATCTTCGAAGCATAGCGGGATAGGTAAGTAAACTTTAGGTGTATTCCTACACTCTCCTAACTTCCTGTTTTAGATTCAGGAACTTTGTTACCTTAGCTCCCATGGAAAGAAGTGCCCCGAGAAAGCATTCTCAAACACAACCCTACTCAAAAGTGGTTCCCCCTCTGCCCTGTTCTTTTTCCACTAATCATATTATATCCTAGATACACCTTTGAGATGATATGAGGCTAACTCCACAAGCTCTAGATCGACAACATACATGACCTCAAACACTTTCTGAATGCCTTCCACAAAGTTCTCTGGATCCTCAATGATTGTCAACTAAGTGATGTGACAAACCGGAAAAATAGTAGGTGGAACTAGAGCCTTTCAAGTGTATTTTTGAGTTTGATTTGGGGTTTAGAAGTGTAAAATGAGTTCCCGAGCTTACGATGAGGGGTTTAGGGGTTAAATGTCAAGATACGACTCCCCAAGGTGCGGCCAAGGCTTAAACATTTTAGGCAATTCCTTTTCAATTATTTTTAAGTAGGGGTCATTTAATATAGTCTTTATACATATATATAAACTATTTTAAGTCATTAAACACCCTATTAGCTCATTATATCTCAAGACCCCAAATAATAACCACCTCCTCTCCAAAAAATATTCTCTCTCTAGAAACTCCATTGAAGAGCAAGAACAAGCTCAAGTGTAGGGTTCAAGGAGCATCCTTTCTTCTTCAATTTCATGTGGAAATCTTCATAAGGTATGGTAGTTTTCATCCTTGGGTAGCTATCACCCACGAAGTCCCTTCAAAAGCTTTTATCTCAAATCTAGAAATCCCCAAAAGCTAGGGTTTCAACTCAACCCCATGGATTCCTTTCAAAGTTGATTTTAAAGGTTGAATTATGTTCGTTTATGGATGTATTACTGATTTTTTATGATTTTAACTTGAATTCCTCAAGAATCCATGAGTTCCCCAATCCTAGCTATGATCCTTCTTTACATTAAGAATGTTGTTGCAAGTTGGTCCAATAGATTGGATGTGAGTAGATTATGATATGATTGCATGATTGTAGTATGATTCTACATGTATACTTGATTAACCTAATAGTCTAGGGTGAAATTGATGTGGCCTAGGGCTATGTCATGAAAGAGGCAAATTGAGGGTTTAGATGTGACCTTCTAAGATTGATGAACTTCTTGATGAATTGCCTTAGATTAGATCACCTAGAAATGAATTGTTATAAGTAAAGCTTGTAGATATGAACTAACTTGATTAGGGCTTACATGATGAATCATTGTTGAAGTAGTACTGAGATTTAGTTTACTTGATGCTATATGACTATAATTGAGTAAGAATGTGGTTAGTTTACCTTGATAATTGGGTTTACATGATGACCATGTGAAGTATTGCTTGAGAGTAAGGCTAGTGATATGAAGATGACTCCTAGGGCCTTAACGGTAAAAGCTAATATGAATAAGCTATGGGTGATAATGCTTTAATAAGGAAGCTATTATATATGTTGAATTGTATATGACATTATTGCGAAAGGACTTCATCCACATGGCCTATAATATGAGTATATGAGTGTATACATGGAATGAATATTGTAATTGAGTTATGACTATATCTATGTCTCATGTGGTGAATGCTAGATATGTTGACTTAACATGATCCTTAAATGCAAGATATGAGGGGTATGCATGATTATGATGTTATGTGCATGTTTTATGAATACTTAGAGAGTCAAGTTTCTATGATGATAATGTTGTTGTTGTGTCATTGAAAAGACAATCACACACCCCCCCCTAATGCATGAACATGAGTATGATGTGACTAAGTATGTATGTTTATGATAAGCTTGTTGTGTTATTGAAAGGCTATTCTCATGAACACACTATGAATATGATGTGAAAGGTTACTCACATGTTGATGATTCTAAGGTTGAAAGGACATTCTCACCTAATGAATCTATGAGATATTATGATGCTATGTTGGTTTGACTGCCTAGTGCATTATTTTATGAACATGAACTTAAGTAAATACTTAATATGAATTTCAAAGGGAATTATGCTTAGCACCGAGTGGATATAAATATGAGATGGAAACTTTTACGTTAGAAAGTCCGGCTTCCCAATGTAAGTTATCTCATGAGATGGAAACCTTTTACGTTAGAAAGTCCGGGTTTCTAGTAGTGATCTCCTTATCGCATAACTATGTGCCCACATAGGTCTTTAGCTAGTGGATCCACCTAAAAGCTTATATGTTAGTTCTACCTCAAGCAAGTAGGACACCTCTTTTCGGTGTGGGGGTAAGACACCAGATTCCATGTAGCTCAACATGGTCTATGTCGGTTAAGGCTATATTTTCCTATATGATAAGAATATGAATAATGACAAGGACATGACTATGGTTCCTTAAGAGGTTCTACTTAGTATGAATGGGGGTATGGGACTTCGTTCATACATTGCACAAGTAGGCTTTGAGAGTGGGCATGGTATATCTCTTTTATGATATGATGATTGTGAGTTAAATGTATGCTTTATATGAATTATGAACATGAACATGAACTATACTTATGACTTCTTAATGAGCCTTACTTAGTGTGAGTGGGGGTATGTGACTTCACTTATACATTGCACAGGTACACTTATAAAGGGATTATGGTGTGGTTTCCTTATGCTAGGAATACATATGAATTTATGTATGCATGATATGGATTATTGCTATGAGTGACTTTACTTATTACAGGTTATAAACATGAATGTCTCCTTGTCTATGAGTGTTGGCTATGGATAAGGTCAAGGTATGTTATGTATGAATATGGTGGCCTAAAAGTGAGACATAGTATAGATATGATTATGTGATCCTATCTATGCATTGCACAAGTGTAGCTTAGGGTTGCTTATGTGATAGTTCTATTATGATGAGATGATCTTGGTATGTAATTATGTATGTGAACTATGGTCTTGTGAAGATTGGAGTATGCATTATGTTTATGTTGGAGACTATGGTTGTGATTATAATGATATCCCTTATGCTATGATGAAATGTATATGATTTGTCTTATGAGCTACATTTTCCAACTATTTCAAAGATGATGTTCTTAAGTGGCATATATCATGGTTTAAACTAAAATGTCCCTTTTTGCATGTTTTGAGGATTTTTATGCATGGCTTCCATACTTAGTACATTTTGTGCAAACCCATATTTCTACATTTTCTATAAGTGTAGGGTTTGGTGATATCGGATTCCACCCTCATGGCTAGGTCCATAGTAGATCAAGAAGAAGAAGATTGGTGAGTCCTCATAGTATTCGAGGGCTTGACCATTATGTCCTTTAAGTCTTTCTTTATGTTTTTTGACTTTTGTAAGGGCTATGTCCCTAAGATTGAATTCAAGTGTTATAGATGGTTTGAGACATAGTGTTAGAGACTCTCTCTTGTTTTCATAAAAGACTTCGATTGTAAAGAAAAGTTTTAATTTTCCGTATTTTTTACCTATGATCTTATGTTATGATATGCTATGAGGCTTGTATGAGGCTTTTCAGAGTCTTGTATGCCGTGTTATGTCCGTGGTGTAGGCTCAGGTCGTGACAAACATGGTATCAAAACACAAGATTTTGGGATGGTTTTGGGATGTCTCAAACCACGTCTAGTAGACTCTTGTTCCTAAATGTGAAGCGCACCACAATTATGAATAGGAGGCTATCGGATGTTAGGAAAACTTCACTTCTTCATTCTCTAAGTCGTACCCTAGAGTTTTGCTTTATTAGGTCTTTTTCCTAATGTGTGCCCTATGGTTTTCAGGATATGACTACTTCAAGGGTTTACGTTGAAAGGAATGAGGAAGACATTGTGGAGCAAGAGGTTCCTCTCCAAGCTCTCCCCCAAGCTCCAACTGACAGTATAGGAGAGAATGTGACTCATGCAGAGTTTAGGTATGCTATCCAATTGTTGGCTCAAGCCTTGACGGTGCAAGTCAATAGAGAGGTTGTAACTCCGGCAAACCCTAAAAGGGGGATGGCTGCTTCTAGAGTGAGGAAGTTTTTGGGGATGTACCTTCCGAAGTTCTATGGCCGTCACGACCTAGGGGTACAACCTAGACGTAACATAACGTACTTGACCCCGAAGGGATCTCATACAAGCCCTTAGCAAAATCATAACATAAAATCATAGAAAAACATGGAAAAATTTAAGACTTTTACAATCGAAGTCATTTATATAAAAACAAGCGGAAGTCTTTATTATCTCTTTGTCTCAAACCATCTATCTAAATTCTTGAATAAAAGTCTTGGGACGCAACCCATACAATATCTAAAACATAAAGAAATGACATAAATGAATCATGGGTTTGTCCTCGAAGCTATGAGGACTCACTAAAATCTTCAACTCTTCTTGCTTCTTAGGAACCTACCCTCCAAAGTAACTCAATCTCCGAAACCTTACATTTGATTAGAATGCAGGCAATACGCATTAGTACAAAATGTACCAAGTATGTAAGCTAGAACAACATCATAAGAGGATCTCAAAATGGTTAGTCAACATCAGACATAAGCATAATAGAAAATAACATGATCAAAGCATAATCAACATAGTCATAGCATAATCTCCAACATAAGAATCATATAGTCATAAATCAACATAACACATAGTTAAAGAGCATGGGAGATACATCATAATAATAATAAGCCAAGTCTTCAACATAAGCATCATATAAGCATAATTTGACTCCTATTCATCTATTCCATAATAGCACCATTCTCAAGTAACCTTAAAAGCATACATGGGCAAGGCATGAATAGAATCCCATAATACCACCCAAGCCAAGTATCCTTTTTTGGTCATCTTAATCATAGTCTATGTACATGGTCAACTCTTAAGCATCTCTAACAGAAGGGCACCACACTCCTAAGTAACCTCAAAGAACATTTGTGCAATATATGAAAGGCATCCCAAACTACCCTTCACACTAAGCATAGCCTTGAAGTCATCTTAGTCATACTCACCCTCCTTTGGTCTCATTATTATCTTAACTCTCATAACTAAGGAAATATCTCACCTTTAGTCAACTATAGCTAGGAAGGGCAACTATAGCACAATCCTATCTCAAGAATTCTATTTAATAACCCTAAGTCATACTTGTGCAATGCATGAATAACACCCCATAATACTATTCATGTTAAGTACCACCTTTAGGTCCTCATGCTAGCAGAACACTTCTTGGTTTGGAACCTAGTTCTTGTCTTTACTTTAGAACACTAGGAGGTAATCTCTTAGGCACATCTTAGTTCATCTCTTTTTAAACCTTAGAACACTATGAGGTACTTCCTTAAGCACATCTAAGTTCATTACTAACATGGATCCTAGGAGACACTTACTCAAGAATGTCTAAATCCATTTCTACTTTGAACACTATGAGATACTCTCTTAAGTATGTCTAAGTTCCTTGTTTACATGGACCCTATGAGGTACTACCTTAAGCATGTCTAAGTCCAATTATACTCTTGAACACTATGAGGTACTTCATTAAGTAAATCTTAGTTCAATTATGCTTTAGAACACTATGAGATACTTTTTTAAGCATGTCTTAGTTCATTGGATATGGAGATTGCTACTAGAAACCTTAACTCAACTACGTGAAGGCTCCCATCTCATGAGGCCTAACTTTAAGAAAACCCACACTCTATTATGTAAGAATTCCCCCTTTTTAACTTGGATAGTCCTCACATCAACTAGGTGTGGTTCTCCTTTCTTCTTGGAGCCCGAACCCTATCTTGTGTGACAGTCCATCTCATTGTCAATATCCACTTGGAGCCAAGCATACACGCCAAGATTTACTTGTTAAGCCTTGATTAACACTCATATCTCAGGGAAGGATGTTTTTGACAATCAACCCATGTTCAAGTGATTCCATCACTTTATACATTTAAGCATTCATACGGTAGTTTAGGTAAGTATAGGCCTTTCACCACAATTCTACCTATTAGACTTCTATTCTCTTTTATACTTTACTCTCAAAGCCTTAGCATCAATAGGTAATCACATTACCTTCACCCTAAAGCCATAGCTATTATGATCACAAGACTTACTCTCAAGGTTTCTTTCTTAATCTCTTCTTTATACCTAGATTTCAAGGTATTTTGATCACATCTTTCATTAGAAGGTGATTCAAGTCTCAATTGATCGTAAAGGTTCAATTCTAATTTACAAGTCAAGATTAATCATATTCAATAAGGTCTAGTTCAATTCATTATTATATGCTCCTAGCTTTGAACAATTACTACACATAACATTGATTTAGCAAGATCACTTATGAACCTTCAATTCCATCTCTAATGGCAGAACCTACAAATATCACATTCATCAACTTAGATTAGGGTTTACCATAGAAATCACATAAATTCATCATAATATCACTAAACAAAGCTTAATTAATCATAATTAGGTATTATCCACTAGATTGGAATCATACCCAAGCCCTACCCACAATGCTAGCACAACCCTAGCTAGAATTGGGTTCTTGACTTTTCAATTGGGCGAAAACTAAGGGGGCTCTATGGGGGAAGAACCCGTAGATGAATAAGCTAAAAAAACCTTGATTCAAAGCCCTAAATAAATCTCTCAACAATGGAGGAGAATCTGCCCTCTTTCTTCTCTTCTTCTTCTTCACTTCTAGAGAGAGAATATTTGGAGAGTAATTTGGGGTCTTAGATGAATGATTTAATGACTTAGTTTTAGGGGTATATTAGGTATTTATAGGTGGATAATTAACTAACTAAACTACCTCCCTTAACCCTTAATTAATTACAAACTTAACCCCTAAGTCCCAACTTTAAAACTAAAAGCTGAAAATTGAAGGGACCTTCGGATCACCCACCCACGGACCGTGGGTGGTTTCATGGCTCGTACTGCTAGTTCGTGGATTGCATCTGAGGCTTAACATGGCAGGCCTTTGCAGGTATTGACCCACGACCCCCACCTATGGGGCGTGGGTCCACCTACAACTAGTAGGTGGCCAATCGTAGGTGCTGCCAGTTTTGCAGATTTAGGGACTGTTTTGGGGTCCTCCTCAAGGACCCTTTTGGTTGGTCCTTGGGGAGTCGTACCCGGACGTTTAACCCCTAAAACCCCTATTCTAAGTACGGGAATCATTTTTACGAGTTTAACCCTCATACAAAATTGCAAAACTCCCATACAAGGCTCTAGAACTCTCTAGTTCAATTTACTAGTTTCCGGGGTGTTACAATGGCTCCAAGGTGGAAGAGAATCCTCAAGAGTTTGTAGAAGAGGTCTCTAGGGTGATGGACTTTATGAGTGTAACTCCGGAAGAGAAGGCGGAGTTAGCTTCTTAGTAACTTAAAGGGGTTGCACGAATATGGTATGATCAATGGAAAGCGACTAGATCGGTAGGAATGGGCCCTATAGAGTGGGAAGGGTTCAAGAGTGCTTTTCTAGATAGGTTCTTCCATTTAGAGATGAGAGAAGCTTTGGTGCTTGAGTTCATCAACCTTAGACAAGGTGATATGAGTGTTAAGGAATATGCATGGAGGTTCACTCAATTGTCTAAGTATGTTCCAATTCTAGTGTCCGATCCCAAATCGGGGATGAGTAAGTTTGTGTCGGGATTGTCTGATTTGGTGGTAAAAAACATAGTATGGCCATGTTTGAGCATAATATGAATGTCCCTCATCTTGTAGTGTATGCCTTTGAAATTGAGAAAAAACAACTTGAAGAAAGGTTGAAGGAGAAAAAGTGGGTTAGAATAGATGATGAAAATTCTTCTCTTGAGAGGTCCTTTGGATAATATTCTTCTAAATTCCACCCAAAGTTTTGTGGGAAGAGGGTGTCTACCCCAAAATCACAAGGAGTGAGTGGTAGTGGATCTTATGTGATTAGGCCTACTTGTGCTAGGTGTGGAAGGAAGCATGATGATAAGTGTCTAGCCGGCATGAAGGGTTGTTATGGTTGTGGTTGAAGTGACCACAAAATAAGAGATTGCCTGGTAGTTAGTGCTAGGGGAAGAGAGAGGAAGAAAATTAGGTCTGATGCTTTTCAAGCCAGAGGTGAACAAGAGTGTCCTCCTAATATTGCTCCCGGTATGTGTTTCATGCTTACTTCTATTCCGGTAGTGCTTGTCTTTTGTGACTTGATGAATTGGACATGATGAGATTTTATGTTGTCCTTAGTATACATGGGTTTGATTATGGTTATGTGTGTATGTTGGTGGAACCCAACTTAGCCATAATGAGTTTTTATGATTGTGTTAGAGGATTTGATGAATAGTGGTGTTTAAGTGATGCCTTGAGAATGTTGAGGGTGGTATTTTAGTAAGGGTTTTAGTTGAGGGTGCGATTTGGGAGGCCAAGGCCCAATGAGGTGTCCCAATATCCTTGTATTCCCTTTTATTCCTCCTCTAGCTTAAGATGATAAGTCCTCCTTAACTCGTTTGATGATTGTGGAGTCTTGGATGTTATGGGTGTCTCATGATTTCCTTGTCCCATAGAGTTACTCTTGTTAACCTTGGTAGGGTTTGGATGCATCGTTGTTAAATCTCTATTGTTATTAAAAACCAAGTAAGGTTATTATGAGTGTTGGTCATGCTTTGGGAAAGTTTGAAAGGAGTAGTATTTGAGGTCTTAGTAAGGGGTTTACTCCCAAGGGGGAGATGATGTTCTTAGATATCAAAATTGATTGAGAGTCCCGATATCCTCATCCATTTCTTCTATTCCTATTCTAGCTTGAGACCAAGAGTTCCTTTTTGGGCTTGTTTTATGCTTTGGGAGTCATGTGTGTTTTGGAAAACTTCCATGATCTCCTTATGTTATGCATGTTCTTGAAGAAAATTCTTGTTTGGTATAAAATGAGTTTTCATGATTTACATGTTCCTCATGTTGTTGTGCATTTTAGTATGATGATGGCATATTTGACTTCATGAGATGATTTGATGAGCATGCTTTGTTGTGCTTTTGATGAAATGGCATATTGGCTCCATAATGTTGTGTTGAGCTTGCTTTTAGTTGGAAAATGTAGTTCCTCCTATGATTATGTGATTGATGATGTTTAGAAGTGTTTTTATAGGCTCACTCCCAAAGGGGAGATTGTGTTCCTATATAACATTGTTATTATGTGCTTATGTGTTTCCATGACTTCTTTATATAATGCATGTTCATGAAAACTTGTGTGTTAAAAGAAAAATGAATTTATGTGAATTGTTTTCCTCATGTTGTAGTGCTTTGAGTAAGAGATGCCTATTGTACTTCATGAGAAGATTGTATGAGCATGCTTTAGTTATGAGTTGAGAAATTCCTCCTTGAATGAAATGCTTTTAGAGAGTAAATTGCATTTGAGCTCCATGAGAGTATGTTGAGCATATTATGTCTAGGAGATGGTAATTCCCCCTTGAACATGACTAGTTATGAGAATCTCATGCATAAATGGGTTGTTAAATGTAGTTCATACTTCCTTGTGTGGCATTAGATGTAGTGATGTTTCCTCCTTGTTTATGTGCATTTAGATGTTTCATGCATGATGGGCTGCTAGTCTTGAGTCTTTAATTCTGAAAGGTGTTTTAGAAATGTCATTCGAGGACGAATGTCCCCAAGGGGGAGATAATGTGATAGCCTGGAAAACTAGTAGGTGGAAATTGAGCCTTACGAGTGTGTTGTTGAGTTTGATGTGGGGTTTAGAAGTGTAAAATGAGTTCTCGAGCTTAGGATGAGGGGTTTAGGGGTTAAACGTCAAGGTCCAACTCCCCAAGGACTAACCAAGGGTCCTTGAGGAGGTAATTACTCAAAATAACCTCTTTAAAGAGGTAACTTCTCTTAAATATCTATGAACTCATAAAATATTTTTAGAAATTAAAGTTTTTCTTTTATCATTGTAAAAATGATACATTTAAGAATATTTAGTTCCATTATAATGTTTCTCAATCATGTATAAAATTCTTCTCAAAACTCATCATTGCTTTCTCAGAAAATTAGTTTAAGACCATTGTTTGGTTGAAAAGGATTCTCAATAATAACTTAATAAATGCTCAATTATAACTCAACAACAGGGTTCATGCTGAAAAAAAGACATGAACAATCAACTCAAGAGTCTCAATGCAGGATATAGCAACTTAATAATCAGGAAATAGAATTCAAAACTCATCAACATAACTTATCTCAAGAATTATCAAAACTAAGGATGTAACATATATTATTATTTACCGATAGAATGTAGATGTAGGGTGTGAGGATGGACTCAGTCCATCACTATGATAGCCTTATAATCCTGGGAAGAACAAAGTTCTTGGCTAAATCAACGAAATTCGTAGAGCGCTAGAAAACCCTAGTGTTTCTCCTCTTGATTCCTTACTCTATGTCGTTGAAGTGTTAAATAATGAAAACTAGTGTTTTAGCACTGTTTAGACACTTAATTAGGTGAAAAAGGTTTGTGTTTAGGAATAGAAGGGGTGGGAAATGACTAAACTACCCTTCTTAATAACTGATGAAAACTTTCTATGGGTCCATCTACGGTTCATGTTTTGTTCTACAAACCGTAGTTCCCATACATGGAAATTATATTGAATTTTAAGGCTTAAAATTTCATTCTATAGGTCTAATCTACGACCTGTAGAAGAATCTATGGGCCGTAGACCAAATCTATAGACTTTATACAATTTTCAAGCTCAAAAGTTAATTCTACGGATCCAAACTACAGCCCGTAGAAGTTCCTACGGCCCATAGAATGGATCAATAGGAATTGGACCCCAAAATTTTGAGTGTTTGAAGATTTGGACGACTTGAAAGTATGGGTCATCGAAATTCTGACGACTCATAGAAGCAAGTCGTAGGTACGGACTTCAACCAACTCTAATATGACAGTCTCTGGTAAAATGGCCATAAAAGTTTAATCTGAACTCAAAATTAGACAAATTTGGTGGCATCGGAAAGAGGACTTAAAGACCTTCGATTTGGTAGGTCATGGATTACCTAATTCATTACGTTCTGGAAGATATGATCATTTGAAGTTGACTTAAGTAGAATCTTATGTCGAAACTTAATTGGTAAGGAAACTTTCAACTCAACTTTGAGCTAGGGTGTTCATGTGACCTTGAGTCATATCCAAATCCATTCCAACACTAAAATATTGACCTTTTCGCATATGAACAATTTAAGAATAACCCAATACAATTTTCCATGCAAATATAGAATGGTTTCGGCCTTAGCTTAGAAATTTTTAGGGTGTTATAATATCTCCCCTTTAGAATCCTTCGTCTTCGAATGATGGCTTAACAGAGCATGAAAAGGGTAGGGAAATGTTTAACAACCCAATATATTTCAAAATACACATTAAACTCATGAACTCAAAACACTGAAGGAGGAACCGAATTGAATGAGTACTTTAGGAAGAGTTAATACCTTGGACCGGAACTAAATTAGAGGAAAAGATATGAGGGTATCTCTTCTTCATATCTTTCTTTGCCTCCCATGTAGCCTACTCATCAAAATGATTTCTCCTCAAGACTTTGACTGATGCAACCTCTTTGGTTCTCAACTTACGAACCTGTCGATCAAGAATCTGGATGAGAATCTCCTCATAAGATAGGTTTTCCTTGATATTAATATTCTTGGTAGGCACATTAAATGAAGTATCACCCAAATACTTCTTTAGCATAGAGTTATGAAATACTGGATGGACGACTGAAATGACTTTCAAAATTGAGTGGTGAATTGTGCACCCCTATAAGAAATGATGGACAGTGGGACTCCATGTCGGACTATCTCACAAATGTATAAACTTGGATAATCTTCTATTGAATTGGTAGTCTTCATCAGTAAGAATTAGGCTTATTTAGTCATTTGGTCTAAAATCACCTAAATTGAATCATGTTACCTACGAGATCGAGCTTAGCCAATAATGAAATGAATATTAATCATCTCCCACTTCCACTATGGAAGAGCTATGTTCTGAGTCACCCCACATCACCTTTGGTGTTCAACCTTGACTTGCTAATTTGGGCACGTAGCAACAAAATCTGCAATACACATCTTCATACTTTTCCACTAGTAGATATCTCTCAAGTCGTGGTAGATCTTTTGAAACCCGGATGGATTGAGTAACTGGAACTATTAGCTTCTGCCTTGATCCTCTCTTAGAGCTCATGCACCTTTGGAACACACAATCTACCTTGATATCTCAACACACCATCTCCCCTTTGTTCAAAAGTCATTACCTTCTTCTTATGAACATTTGTCTTTAGTTCAAGTAATATGGGGTCTTTGTCTTGCTTCTCCTTCACTTCTGACACTAATGATGATTCAACCCCATTGATCATAACAACTCCCTATTCACCAGAATCTAACAAATGGACACCCAAACGTGTAAGTCTGTGAACTTCCTTAGCCAACTCTTTCTTGTCTACGTCGACATGAGTAGTACTTCCTATGGACAACCTTCTAAAGGCATCAGAAACAACGTTAGCCTCACATAGGTGATAGAGGATACTCATGTCATAATCCTTGAGTAACTCAAACCCCCTTCTTTGTCTGAGGTAAAACTCCTTGTGACTGACAACATACTGGAGACTCTTGTTCTCGGTGAACACATCCAGATAAATGTAAAAGATATAGTGATGTCATATCTTGAGAGAAAAAGCTACTATCGCCAACTCGATATCATGAGTCAGGTAGTTGCTTTTGTGAATCTTAAGCTGCTAGGAGGCGTAGGATATAACCTTACCATTCTGCATTAACATGCAACCAAGCACCACTCTAGATGCAACATAATAGATAACAAAACCATTTGTATCCTTTGGTGGAGTCAACACTGGAGTTGTAGTTAACCGAGTTTTTAATTCCTGGAAGCTTTTCTCACAACCTTCAGACCATTTAAACTTCACTATCTTTTGATTAAATTTAGTCAGTGGCGATGAAATAGATGAGAACCCTTCGATGAACCATCTATAGTACCTTGCCAACCCCAAAACACTTCTTTTATTAGTATTGGATGTGGCTCTAGGCCAATTCTGCACTACCTCAATCTTCTAACTGTCTACACAAATTCCTTCGTTTGACACAGTGTGGCCCAAGAATGCCAATGATTCAAGCCAAAACACACACTTAGAGAACTTGGCATATAATTCTCGATCTTTGAGAGTTTGGAGGACTATTCTTAGGTGACTAGCATG
Organism: Solanum lignicaule; assembly: GCA_029582545.1. Taxonomy (NCBI): domain Eukaryota; kingdom Viridiplantae; phylum Streptophyta; class Magnoliopsida; order Solanales; family Solanaceae; genus Solanum; species Solanum lignicaule. The sequence continues at coordinate 10,088 of JAJOOF010064140.1, read as the reverse complement.
GTCCATCTTATTCCATGAATAAATCAACATGTCATCAATGAACATGATAATAAACATATCCAGTTACAACTTATGTACTTTGTACGTAAGATCCATCAATGTTGCAGGAGTGTTAGTCATACCAAATGACATAACAAGGAACTCATAATGACCATAACGGGGCCTGAAAGGTGTCTTTGGGATGTCACTTTCTCTCACTCTCAACTAATGATAGCCAGATCTGAGGTCTATCTTAGAGAAACAAGTGGTGCCCTGAATGTGGTCGAAAGGGTCTTCAATTCTTTGAAGGGGATACTTATTCTTTATGGTGACCTTGTTCAACTGGCGGTAATCGATACACATCCTTAGTTCTCAACTGGCAGTAATTGATACATATTTCTAAGTCTATTTCTCTCTCATGAGGGATTTTTGGAAGATCCTCTGGAAAGACCTCTTGAAACTCACTCACAACTGGAACTGACTGAATAAGTGGTGTCTCAACACTAAAGTCATTCAATCAGACTAAGTGATAGATCCACCCCTTAGAAACCAACTTTGTGGCCTTAAGGTATGAAATAAAATGAACCTTAGGCACTAATAAAGTACTCCTCCACACTAAAACTGGCTCCTTAGGAAGCTGAAACTTAGCTACTTGAGTTCTATAATCAACTGAGGCATAGTAAGAATGAATCCAGTTAAAATCAAAATCGACCATGTCTAGCTCAACTAATTTAGCCATGGTGTCTTTGTGATAGACAAAGATGATACAATCACGATAGACTCTTCCTGCTAGAATAGACTCACCAATAGGTGTGGAAACACTGAAGGGATCAAAAGGTTGTATAGGCAAAATTTCAAACCTCAAAGCTACATCAGGAGTAACAAAAGAAAAAGTTGTACATGGTTCAAGTAAGGCATAAATATCAATAGAAAAGACTTTAATAAGACAAGTGATAACATCTGACGAGTTCTCCAGATCCTGGCGACTAGCCATAGCATACAGACGGTTTATACCTCCACCTGTTCCTGAAGTAGCTCCTCTCTAAGCAATCATGTCTACTAGAACTGCTGCAGAAGACTGAGCTCTATTTCCCCATTACCCTGCCTATTTTTAGAGTAATCTCTCATGAAATGATACATCTGACCACACTTGAAACATCCATTAGAGATATCTCGACATTCTCCTGGGTGGTTTCTACCGTTCCTAGTCCAAGAGGAGGTCCAGTCAGCCCCTTGTGCCACACTACCTTGAGATTGAGTAGCCTGAGATTTTAAATTTTGCAAATTATGATTCCTACGATCATTCTTGTTCTTTAGTAAAGGTGCACTAGATGATGATGGGATAGCTCCAGATGACTTTTGTTGAAAAGATTGATCATTCCCATGTTCGGCCTTCTACTGGCCATTTCATGAATTGATGTCTTGGCCTCTTGTTGCGAAACTCTTCTCTTTCTTATAACTTATCTTCCTTAACCTATTGCATATGAATAGTGAGCTTGACTATGTCCATGTCCAGTATCAATGTAGCTTCCTTACCTTCCTTACTCGATAATCGGGATATCCCAGACAAAAACAAACTCATCCTATTCCTCATATTTGTCACCATCTTCGAAGCATAGTGGTATAGCTAAGTAACCTTTAGGTTGTATTCCTACACACTCATAACTTCCTATTTTAGATTCAGGAACTCTATCACCTTAGCTCCCATGGAAAGAAGTGCCCCAAGAAAGCATTCTCAAAAACAACCCTACTTAAAAGTGGTGCCTCTTCTGCCCTGTTCTTTTTCCACTAATTATATTATATCCTAGATACACCTTTGAGTTGATATGAGGCTAACTCCATAAGCTCTAGATCAACAACATGCATGACCTCATACACTCAAAATAACCTCTTAAAAGAGGTAACTACTCTGAAATATCTCTGAACTTATAAACTCATTTTAGAAATAAAAGTTTCTCTTTTGTCAATGTAAAAATGATACATTTGGGAATACTTAGTCCCCTTATATTGTTTTTTCAATCAGGTATAACACTCTCTTCAAAATTCATCTTTTCTTTCTCAGAAAAATTAGTGAACACCATTGTTTGGTTAAAAAGGATGCTCAATAATAACTCAATAATAGGGTTCATGCTATAAGATAGACATGAATAATCAACTCAAGAATCTCAATTCAAGATATAGCAATTCAATAATCAGGGAATAGAATTCAAAACTCATCAACGAAGCTTATCTCAATAATCATCAAAACTAAGGACGTAACCTTATATTATTCTTTACTAATAGAAAGTTGATATAGAGCATGAGAAAGAACTCAGTCTATCACTATGATAGCCTTACATACCTTGGAAGAATAAAGTTCTTGGCGAAATTGACGAATTTCAAAGAATGTTAGAAAACCCTAGCTTTTATCTTGTTGAATCATTGATCTAAGTCTTTGAAGTGTTAAAGAATGTTTTAACACTGTTTAGACCCATAAAGGTGAAAAAGGGTTATGGTTTAGGCTTTGAAAGGGTGGGAAAAGACTAAACTACTCTTCTTAAAAACTGATGAAAACTTTCTATCAGCCCATCTATGGTTCTTGGTTTGTTCTATGAACTGTAGATCCCATCCATGGAATTTATATTGAATTTTCCAGCTCAAAAATTCATTCTATGTCATGACCTAGGGGTACCCCCTGGATGTAACAAGGTACATAGGACCCCGAAAGGCACCATGTAAGCCACTTAGCATATCATAACATAAGCATAGAACAATAAAGAGAAGAAAATGCATTTGAAGTCCAAAATCTTTATAAAGGAAAGCGGAAGTTTAGACTTGTCTCATTTAGCCATCTAATACAATAGTTCCAATAAAAGGGACAGAGCCCATACAATATAGTTCGGAAATGAAAATACTAGAAATGAAACTTAAAGTGGAACTCCTGTCCTCAAACCATGAGGACTCCACAAACAAGGAGAATAGTCGAATCCCAGCTTGAACAAAATGAAGATCACCTCAAACACCGAACCCTACACTTGTGGAAAATGTAGGAAAATATGGGTTAGTACAAAAATGTACTAAGTATGATAGCCATGCATAAAAACCTTGAAAACATGCTAAAAGGGACATTTTAGTTGAATGCATGCCATTTGCTAAGTTAAACTATTCTTTTGAAAATAGTGTAAAAACACAAGTCATAAGTATATGAGACATCATAATGAGACATAGACTATAAGCATAAAAGATAAAAACATAGCCATAGACATAATCCATACATAAGTCATCTTAACATAACATAAGATAAACACTTCATAAGTCACCTCAAGTACAAGCTTGTGCAATGCATGTATAAGATCCCATAATCCCACCCATGTTAAGCAAGTCACTTTAGGTCCTCATTTATATTCATCATCTTTTGATCTCATTCTTAACTTATTTATCATAGACAAGAAAACATTCACCGTTAGTCACACACATATATTGGAATGGCCTTTCAAGCTACAATACAAATTAAGCATACATCATTACATAGACCATTATAACATAAGAAAACATACCATAATTACCCTCAAAGCATACTTGTGCAATGCATGAATAAGATCCCATACTCTCACCCATATTAAGTAAAGCTTCTTAAGTAGCCATAGTTCATATTCAATCCCAGTGGAAATAAGCCTTAACCGACATATACCATGTGAGCTTAACATGGAATCCGATGTCTGCCCCACACCGAAGAAGGTTGGTCTACTTGCCTAAGGTAGGACCAGTAATTTTAGATTAGGTGTATCCATCATCTAAATATCCTACGGGGTACGTAGTTTATGGGATAAGAAGATTGCTACTAGAAACTCTTCTTTTCCAATGGAGGAGCTTTCATCTCATAAGAATATTCACTCGGTGCTAGGGATTAATCTTACGGAGTACTCATTAAGTCTTAACTTCTTTCATTAGGATAGCTCATTAGATCATGCCTGAGAATAACCTTTCACCATCCATGTATACATATAACATTAGATTGAATTAGGTGAGAATTGCCATTCAACCTTAGAATCTTCATTATGTGAGAAAACCTTTCACATTATGTTCATTATGTGTTCATGAGAATAGCCTTTCAATGAATCACACCAACATTGTCATAATCATGGATACTTCATTCATAGTCATGCATAAGTGTGAGTGTGTATGAGAATAGACTTTCAACAACACCACAATTACATCATAGTCACAATCACTTTACTAACTAAGTGTTCTTAAAACATATACATAACCTTCATAAAACATGCATAATATCATATATTGCCCTTTCAAGGGTCAAAGCTCATTTCATATCAACACATCTAGAATTCACTACATTAGACATGGATAACAACATAATTCAAATAATTAATTCACTACATTCAAAATTCTATAATATTCTACTTTCATCAATCAATATCCACACTTTGAGATCCAATTTAGGAAAAATAGGGAAATTCATGGATTCTTTGGCAATTCAACATAAAACCATATAAAATCATCAATTTATCCATAATAAAACATAATTCAATCATTAAAAGCAAATTTGAAAGGAATCCATGAGATTGAAGTCAAACCCTAACTTTTGGAATTTCTAACTTGAAATTTGGGGGTTTTGAAGGGGCTTCGTGGGTGAAGGCTACCCATGGATGAAGGACTACCATACCTTGGTGAATATTTCCAATGAATTTGAGGAGAAAAGCTTGTTTCTTCAACCCTAGTTTCCACTTTCTTCTTCTTCTTCCTTGAAGTTCTAGAGAGAGAATATTTAGGGAAAGTTGGTTTTTGATTTGGGTTTTGGGATTTTATGAGGTGAATGGGTTGGTTAATGACTTAAAAAGGCTTATATAGGTGTATTAAAACTATACAAAATGACCTCACTTAATACTAACTAAAATAGGAATTACCTAAAACACCCCTATCCGTAATCGCCAAAAACAGTCCCCAGCCCCCATCCATGACCACCACCTACGGGGCGTGGACTGACCCACGGTCCGTACTGGTGGGGCATGGGTTGGGGTCTGTAACTTTGAATGTTGGCCCTTGACCCACGAGATCAGACCACGGGGCGCGGACCCACCCATGGGGCGTGGGTCCTATTGTAGGTCAAGGTCTTGGGCTCATTTTGGGTAAAAAAACTAGGGTCCTCCTCGAGGACCCTTGGGGGGTCGTACCTTGACGTTTTAATCCTAAACCCTTCATTTTGGGTACGGGAAGCTAAATTCACGACTCTAACCCTCACGTCAAGCTTTAGTTTAGCCTACTAGTTTCTGGGGTGTTGCAATATCTCCCCCTTGGGAACATTCATCCTCGAATGATAATCTAGACACCTTACAAAATTAAAGACACAAGACTAGCAGCCCATCATGTATGAAACATCAAAACAATGCACAATTCAAAGGAGTAAACTTCAACTCCATCTGAAACATAATCAATGCATCACAAGGAAGTAGGAACTACATCTACACAACCCATTTTGCAAGAGATTTCAACATTTCACATGTTCATAGGACGAACTACCTTTTCCAAGCTTTAAATCATACTCAACACAATCCATAAAACCATTAGGCCAACTACTCAAGAAAAGCATATACATATAAGGCATGTTCATCAATTCATCTCATGAAGTCAAGTAGGCAACTCATACTCAATGCGCAACAACATGAGGAAAGTAAATCATAAAAACTCATTTTCGTACTAAACATGAATTTCTCAAGAACATGCATAACATAAGGAAATCATGGAAAACACATAGAACACTCATTACTCCAAAACATAACACAAGCTAAGAGGAACTCTTCGTCTCAAGCTAGAGTAGGAGTAGAAGAAAGAGATGAGGATATCGGGACACTCCACCACCTTGCTATCTAAGCACACCATCTCTCTTGGGAGGAAACCGCTACTAATTCCTCAAGTAACACTTCTTTCAAGCAATCCCAACTGACATAACCAACAACTCATAATAACCTTACTGGGTTCTAAAATCAATAGAGGTCTAACAACAATGCATCCAAACCCTACCAAGGATAACATAAAAGTCTATCAAGTAGCATCGGGATCTAATAAAACTTGAACATCTATATGGAAACTATCAACCTACCGGTGTCTTCATCCGGAGAGCCTACTTGGTCATCCCTAGACCAGAGTGCATAAAAGATATTTTGCTGGGGAGCATTAGGATTCGTACCACTAAGAGATGCTTGCGTGGCCTCTCTCCCTTTAGCCATGAGCATCAGGCAATCTTTCATCTTGTGCCCACTCTTTCCACAACCATAAAAAACCTTGGAACCTGCTAGGCACTTACCCTTCTGCCTCCTTCCATACCTAGAACATTCCGGCCATAGAGACGTATCACTCCCTTCATGAAACTTAGGGTTAGACACCCTCTCTATGTTAACCTTGGGGAAACCTTAGAAGAACTTTGCTCGCAAAACCTTTGTTGGAACTTAGGGCAACCATGCCCATCAAACCTTTCTTGAGGGGAATTATCATCAAGCCTATACCTCTTTGTTTCTCTAGACCTCTCTTCAAATTTCTCTTTTTGAATCCCTTGAGCACGAATTACAAGACAATCAGTATTCATATCATTCTCAAGTATGGCCATATGACATTCTTTTTCTATGAAGTCGGACATGCGTGACACAAACTTTCCCATTCTCAACTTAGGGTCATCCATTATAAATGGAGCATATCTCGACAATCTATTTAACATCCAAGCATACTCCTCAACACTCATCCCACCTTGCCGAAGGTTAACAAACTTAAGTATCTTAACCTCTCTCATCTCAAAAGGACAAAACCTATCAAGGAACCCATTCTTAAACCTTTACCATTCCATGGGGCCCGCTTGTACCGGCCTTGCTTCTTTCCATTGGCTAAACCACATTTGAGCAACATCTTTCAATTGGTAAGCGGCCAATTCCGCCTTCTCTACCGGAGTCACTCCCACAAAGTCCAACACCTTAGAGACCTCATCTATAAACTCTTGAGGATCTTCCTCCATCTTTGACCCATAAAATTCTGGAGTTTCTATTCTGGCTTGAGTCAACAATTGAAAACCAAACATAATTTTCTCATTAGTCACTTGTTCAACCAGAACTTGAGGGGCTTGAAGAGGAGCTCCTTGATCAACATTGTCTCCTTCAAATCCACCGGTGAAAGCTCCTTGAGTAGTCATGTCCTGTAGACCATCGGGTAAGGATTAGAGGAAAGACCTTATCAAGTTAAACTCTATCGAATGACTTAAGAGTAATGAAATAAGTGTAGTTTCCTAATCATTGATGAGTCTGAGATTTGGACTCATGTAGGGCTTTGTTTATAAAGATTTAGTGTCTTCAAATGCTTAATTTGTGCCAATAACTGAAGTTAAATCTTGATTTTCAAGAATATGGATTGAAGAACAAAGCAAGGACACTAACATGCAAAAAGGAACAAAACAGGCTGAAAAAATGAGGCTGAGTGAGCCTGAGGATCGCCAAGAGCACTCGGCGTGTCGCCGAGTGGCTCATCAGACCACCTAAAGTTCCCGTGTGCCATGCCTTGAAGGAAAGAACCAAGTTGGCGATGAAAAGGAGCAGTCGGCGGATCACCGAGTGATTCCGTAAAGCCAAGATAGATCACCCAAAAATAAAGACCTTGAGGATGCTGCGTTCCAAGGCAAAAGGGTGATGGAATAGACTAAAGGGTGGCTCGCCGAGTGGTTTGATGACACCGATTTACTTCACTGATTGACTCTTCGCAACACATTTTTGGCGACTATAAATATGTTTTTGAACATTTAGTTTAGTATCAAACAATCTTTAGAATAAAGTATTTGATGTTTTGGGCATCTGAGACAGTTTTCTCTAGAATTTTCCTTAGTTTTGAAGAATTGAAGAATATCACTTTTGAGAATTTGGAAGTGGGTCTTTGAGATTCATCAAATTGGAGCATTGTAAAGAAGAAATCACTCTTACCCAGTTGATGAATAATCAATTTGGTAACTATTTTTATCTTTTTATGATGTCTAGCTAAAACCCCAATTCTTGGGGTGTGATCATGTGATTATGGGATTATTTAGTTTATGGGTATTGCTAATTATTAGTTTAAATACTATTTAGAAGTGAGTCTAATCACTAATTGTGGGTTAATTTAAGAATTGTAGTTGCAAATGCAGTTCTAGGTTCGTGTTCTTTGCTTGCTCGAGAGAGAGCTTTTAGAACTAAGATTATTGATTGATGGTTTGTGGGTATTGGGTTGACTTGGGTTTAGCTTGAGAGAGTGAATCCTAAATCCAATCCCATACATTCAGCTGGAGAGAGTGAATTGATTAAGGTGTGGGCTCTTTTATTTTGCATGCTTGTTGATGTTCGAGAGAAATCACTTGATTCAGGGTAAATTGTTTGAGAGAAAATTTACCTCCCCTATAGCCTAGCCTACTCACTAATATCTAGCTATTTACTAATAGTTGCAATTACCCACATGTCTATATTTGCCTATAATTGATCACATCTCAAGAACCCGTCTCATTATTGTTAATTCTTATTGTGTATGACTGCTGTTTGTAGTTGATAATCAAAACCAAAACCCTCATTTGATATTCGTGTCACCCCTTAATTTGAATGATGTCTTCATTCGATAATTTTTATTCCAATGACTGATTTGACCATGTTCATACTTCCCAATTGAATCTAAAACACGTATCGCTCCCTGTGGGATTTGACCCCAACTTATTTAGTTGTGTTTTATACTGATTTACGATCGTTGACATTTAGAATTGGATGAAGTGTCTTTGAAACGTTATTAATCAAAATGGCGCCGCTAGCGGGGAGTTATGTCGTTTGAAATTCTTTTAGTGAAAATGAATTGTGGTATTTTTAGTCATAGTTGAATCTACTTACTTTTAGTTTAGGTTTTGTGTTGCTTGTGTAAAACAGAGGAAATGAGTATCAACGGAAGCAATGATAGCCAAGTGGGCCACCAAGATGAAATCGGAAATCTCAATGATGTCAATGAACCGAATGTCAATGACCCAAATTTAGTGGATGGAGTTGGTGCCATTTGTTTAATTCTAGCTGAGGGAAACACGGTGTTTGACATTATAAGCACCGTGTTGCAGATCTTACAATTGAAAGGTTTGTTTGGTGGGCTGGCTCATGAGGATCCCCATGAGCATATAAGGAACTTTATTGATGTTTGTGGACTATTCTCCTTTAAGAAAATATCTTAAGAATCGGTCCAGTTGAGGTTGTTCCCATTTTCTCTAATAGGAGAAGCATGTAAGTGGTGGCTGAGTTGCCAAGAGATTCTATCACTTCATGGGAAGATCTTGTCACCGCATTCTAAGTGTGATTCTTCCCTCCTTCAAAGATGATGACACTTAGGGACAGTATCCAAAGCTTCAAGCGTTTGGATAGTGAACCAATCCATGAGACTTGACTAAGATTTATGAAGTTGCCGGTGTAATGTGGGTGGATTGCCTGACAACGTTCTACTGAAGCCTTGATTTGGTGAACATAGGAGAGGCTGATCAACTTTCTCTGGGAGGTTTAATGCAACAACCTTATGTAATTGCTGCCCAACTTCTTGGCGGCATGACCAAGATAAACCGGGAATGGTACACCCGCGAAGATCAAGTTTCCCCTCTCACTTTTAAATTGACAAAGGAGCAGCTTGAGAAAGATCAAGAGACAGATCAAAATATGGCAAAGATGATGACCCAACTTGACATTTTAGCCAAAAATGTCATGGGTGCTGGTGCTAGGAGTGTAAATGATGTGGGTGTTGGTTGTGTAAACCCCGACGAGGGCAAGTTTAAAGCGTTGTATAATGACGAAGTGAACTTCCTAGCGAACAAATGAGGAGCTATCGTGCTAACTACCGAAGACCGGGTGGTAACCAAGGATGGAACAGAGATGAGGGCTAGAGAGACCGTGATAGGGAGTGGCGTGAACATAAAGCCACGTGGAAGGAAAAAGATGGGGAGAAGGTGAAACGACCCCAAAAATGCCCGAAAATGTGCTTCGGAAACACCTATAATTGTAATTTCCATATATCTCAAAATCCGTGCATGATTTCGGAAATCCGACTTCATATTCTTGTTTAGGGGGTCAAATTGAGTGGGGAATGGGTCTAAC
>JAJOOF010064138.1:0-12291 GCA_029582545.1 Solanum lignicaule | reverse complement strand
CTGGGCATTTGACTGTGAAATAAAAAAATATTCACTTTATTTGAAATTTTCATGCTTTTTGCAAAAAAATATTTTAAAATTTAAATGTACTTTTTTAAATATAAATTAAAAAAATCACATAACCTGACTAATTTATCTCAAATATATGACATCTGTTGAATGTTTGGACTCATCTATGTCATTATTGTTAAGAAAAAAGACTCGTCTATGCTATTATTTTTAACTCCGATTTTACAAAATCATTTTTTATCCCAAACAATTTTAACACTTTTCAATTGGAGTTTTGGGTCAAATGTATTTTTTTGCTGCTTCTTCCCTTAAAACACCAAGAACACCTAGTAAAAATATCAACAACTCCCAAATCACCTCAAAGAATTGAAGATTTTGAAAATTTGGGAGTTGTTGATCTTCTTCATGTGTTCTTGGTGTTTTTGAGGAAGAAGAAATAAAAAGATTACATTTGATCCAAAACTCCAATTAAAAAGTGTTAAAAAGTTGTTTGAGTGTAAAAAATGATTTTGCAAAATCGAAGTTAAAAAAAATGGCATGGATAAGCCTTTTGTTTAACAATAATGACATAGATGAGTAAAAATTTTAACGAATGCCATAAATGAGTCTTTTCTAAAAGTTTAATGACATATTTAAGTCTTTTCTCAAGGAATTATATGTCACATACTTATATGTTTTTTTCATTGTTTTCTTTCTCTTTTGCTTGAGTTTGATGCACTTGAACTGAGATGAGGATCTTTCGAAAACAACCTCTCTACCTCCACGAGATAGTGATAAGGTCTGCGTACATTCTATCCTCCCTACACCCTACTTTGTGAGATACCCTATTTAGTGAGATTTTACTGAATATGTTGTTGTTATTGTAGATCCATATACTAGCTACTACATATTGTTAAAAATATTTTTTCACTTTATTAGTAATTTCTGAAGTTTGAGTTGTTGGTGTGTTTGGGTTATAGCTTTTTGCAAATAATATTTGGCTGTTTGAATGCATTATTCCTAAGAAACATGAAATATGATTTAAATAAGGTTGTTTGTATTAAATTAAAAATTTAGGATAAATTTGAAAGTGAAAGATATAGTGACAGTGAAAAAAATTAAAACGAATTTTTGGATGTTCGAATTTTTCATGGCCAAATACAGTGTTCCAGGAAAAAGTGAAAAATTCTCATGGCCCAACAGATTCAACTTATAATTTTTTTAATTCTATTAATGTATATGAAGAAAGTAAGAAGAACCTTCTCATTTATAGTTGAAACTACATGAATTTCTAAATTGACCTCCATTTGCTAAATCTGAGATTGCTATGAATATTCCTTCATTTTATTTTTATAAATACATTAATTCAATGACTTATATAGTTCAGTTCAGTTCCTCTCACATATTGCAAATTATTTGCACTACAACTATATTTGAAAATTATTCATATTTATAATAATAGAAGTAGATACCTGATTTATGCATTTAACTATACCATAAAATGGCCCCTGAACCAATATGGAAGAAGGACCGGGGATAGGGGATTTTCAATACTAACTTTTTTGGAGAGGACGATAAAAGAAATAATGGTAAAAGATGGCCCTAGACTTTGGTAACGGCAGGGGTAGGAACGGAACACTTTTTTAACGGAGGGAAAAATTGTTCTATTTCGCATAGTCGAGGCCTCGAGGGGCATTATTTATCCTTGTACACTTTTTTTATATGGAGTACAAATTAAGTTGGTATGTGTAAATACTCTAGCTATTCCACATCTCAAAGCATATAGTTTGCCATTCTTAGAGCCCGTTTGGATTGGCTTAAAAGTTGGTCAAACCTACTTTTAAGTCAGTTTTTGACTTCTGAAAGTGTATGACAAATATAAAAAATAACTTAAAATAAGTTACGAAGTGTTTGGCAAGATAAAAATGACTTAAAATAAGTCAGAAACCAAAAGTAGATCTCCCCCTACTTTTTATTTTTTGACTACTTAAAAACTACTTTTTTTTAAGCCAATCCAAACGGGCTCTTAATGTAGAAGTTGATAAGTAGATGCAAAGGTGATTACCTGCAAGTTATTTTGACATGAAGAAAGGCACAATACATAAATGTGCCCTTTAATAACTTGGCTTTAGCTGAGATTTATGCCCTCCAACTTTCGGTGTGCACAAATAGAAATTTAAACTTGTATAAGGTTGAGCAAGTACTCATACATGTCCTACGTAGCATAATACACATAGGACGCCACGTAGAACGTCAAAGTTGAAGTGTTTACTTGTGCATACCCAAAGTTAAGGGCATAGATGTCAGCTGAAGCCAAGTTAAAGAAGTACATTTATTATTATGCTAAAAAAACAAGTTACTTTTGTTGGCATTCTTAAAAAAATTCCTATTTGTAGAATGAGAACGGTGGACTCTACACTAGAGATGGTTCTGTTGATATCAACGGTAATCCTGTTTTAAAGAGTGAGACAGGGAACTGGAGAGCTTGCCCCTTTATTCTTGGTATGTCACACTCAATTTTTTCTTTTCTTTTTCTTCTCTTTTTACCTGTTTTGGCATAGTTGCTTATTCACTCTATTTTATGGTATAATTGATTTAGTTGCGGACCTTGGTCTCAGGTAATGAATGTTGTGAACGTTTGGCGTTCTATGGCATTGCTCTTAATCTTGTTACCTATCTTACCAAGAAGTTACATGAGGGAAATGTATCAGCTGCTAGAAATGTCACAACTTGGCAAGGCACGTGTTACCTAACGCCCCTTATTGGGGCTGTCCTGGCAGATGCATACTGGGGAAGATATCGGACAATTGCTACCTTCTCTATTATCTACTTCATGGTAAATATCTCAGCTTCATTTTACACAAAATACTTAACTTATTGGTTGTGAGATGATTATAAAATTTCTTTCTGTGACTTGCATATTCATATTTTGTCATTTTTATTTTTTCCTTTCCTACCGGAGAGTTTATCTTAACATAACTAACTTCAATCTACTGATACTTATTTTGTTTCCATGCCATGGGCAATGCCAAAACTTAGTGGGTGTTCAACCTCTAACCCTACTTCTGATGCTTCACTCCTTAAACTCTCCACTGCTACAGCCCCATGCAACCTATTCCACACAAATCTGTTGTGTATCAGCACCGCGAACCTACTGTGATGTGGGATTCAGACAGAGTTTGATTGACTTATCATCAAGGAAAATTTACAATTAGCTGTTATTGGTAAATTTCATATAGATGACCAGAACTCAAAGATTTAAGAAAGATCATTCCAATTCAATATGAGATGAGATCAAGGTTGATTGTAAGATAGAGTTCATAAGAAATTGTTGTGTTAATTGGCTAACAGTTTTAGTGGACTATGTTAATGTGTTAGCCAAGCCGGCGTTCTATCTCAAGTTTAAAGATATTTTACCATTTTAAGTGGAAACCTTGGTTTGATCCAGATGAAGAGCGTCAATTGCAACTGCATATATTTCCTTTCAGGCCTACCTCCTGATTTATCTGCTAAAGAGTCAGTATTTTCTCTTGCATCAGCTGTTGGGAAACTTTTGAGAGTGGACATGGCTACAACTAATCAATCTCGACTTAGCTGTGCTAGGGTGAAGGTTGAGTTCATTAGCTTGGAGATTTTCCAAAAGAGTGCAGATTGACTGTTGTGACATTGTTATCCTAAAGTCAGATCAAAATGAGTAAAAGTACATTATGATTATTTTCCCAAATATTGCAAACACTACCTTCTTCAAGGTCATAATGGTTAGGAATTGTTGCATGTTACACCCAAAATTGAATGTGGATTAGAATGAAGATCAAACTGGTACGTTAGATGATGTACCTTCGAATGATACCACTGAACCAATTAAAGTGTTGAAGAGTGGTAAAGTTGTGGGCAATCCTAAAAGGAAACAAGTTTAAGATAAGGCTGAGAGTAATAAGAAGGTTGATGGTGCAACTGATTAATGGATTGGTGCTCATAAATCTGATGGTTCAAAAGGTAAGGAGTTGTCTATCTTACCAACAAATAGTTCTCTTGCTCCAATAGCTGATATAGAGGAGAAAGAAAACTAAAGTGATCCTAATAATAATGTGGTGACTGTACCAGAGGACTCCCCAAAAGAAGGAAGCTAATACTCCTAATTTAACTACAGTGCCAATTCCTATTTTGGAAAGGGAAGATAGTCCATATCAAATCTAGGATGGAGGATATTGGGGAGGAGGCATTGGTTGATAGCTTACAACTACAACAATAACGAACCCAGTGTAATCCTACAAGTGAGGTCTTGGGAGGTATGACGTACGAAGACCCTTACCCCTACATTTATGGGGATAGAGAGATTGTTTCCGATTGACCCTTGACTCAAAAGAAGTGTAATCAAAGCAAGATTGAAAGAAAAATAACGACAACAAATGATGCAACAGGTAATAGTAAAAATTGAAGAATGAGATACTACACAAATACTAAATAATACTACTAAATGAAGAGAAGGTGAGAAGAGGAAGCTAGTCCCTACCTCTCCCACATACAAGTACGCTAACATATAGCTACCTACTACCCTTCTACCCCAAATCCTCAACCTCTATACCTTCGTATCTAGGGTCATATCCTCATAAAGGTGAAGTTATGCCATGTCTTCTGTGATCACCTTCCCCAGTTTTTCTTTGACCTACTCTACTTCTTTTAAAGTCTGCTAGCTATAGCCAACCTCTCATACCTCCTTACTTGTGCATCCTCGCACCTCTTCACATGCCCGAACCAACCAGCCTCGCTTCCCTCATCTTGTTTGCCATGGAGCCCATTCCCGCCTTGTCTTGTATAACTTCATTTCTAATTCTATCTCTCCTAGTATGGCCACACATACACAGAGCATCCTTATCTCCGCCACCTTCATCTTTTGAAAGTGTGCATTCTTGGCTGGTCAACACACTGTTCCATACAATAATGTAGGTCTAATCACCATTTTGTAGAACTTACCTTTAAGACTTGATGACATATTCTTATCTCACGGTACCCTAGAGGCAAGCCTCTATTTCATCCACCCCGCTCTAATACAATGAGCAACATCATAGTCAATCTCTCCATTTTCTTGGATTGTAGATGCAAGATACTTGAAATTTCCCTTTTTGGGTATGACTTATGTATTATTGATCTTCACTTGCACCTCCGCTTTATGTGTTACGTCACTGGAAGTGTACTCGGGATGCTCTATTTTAGTCCTGCTTATCCTGAAACCTTTAGATTCAAGGGTTTGTCTCCAAACTTCCTGCCTATTGTTAACTCTACTGCGTGTCTCGTTGATCAATACTATGTCATTTTAAAATAACATACACCACGACACCTCCTTTTGAATATGTCACGTCAATTCGTCCATCACTAAGGCAAATAAAAATGGCTAAGGGTTGATCCCTGGTTTAACCCCATCATGAAAGGGAAGTGTTCTGAGCCACCTCCCACTGTTCTTATTCGGATCTTGGCTCCATCATACATGTCCTTAGTTGCCCTAATATAAGTCATAGGTACACTACTATGCCATTTGCGGATAACATACATCACCACACCTCCCTTTTAATATGTCACGTCAATTCATCCCTCACTAAGGCAAATAGAATTGGGCTAAGGGTTGATCCCAGGTTTATCCCCATCATGAAAGGGAAGTGTTCTGAGTCATGTTCTTACCCGGGTTTTGGCTCCATCGTACATGTCCTTAATTGCCCTAATATAAGCCATAGGTACCTTTATATCGCATGCCTTCTCTAGGTCAATGAACACCACGTGTAAGTCTTCTTCCTATCCTTATATTGTTCCAACAATCTCTTCACAAGATGATTGACTTCTGTAGTTGATCACCCCTACGTGAATTCAAATTGATTCTCGGAGATAGACACCCCTCTCCTCATTCTCATCTTGACTATTCTCTCCCATACTTCTATAGTGTGGCTAAGTAGCTTGATACCCTTATAGTTGTTGCAATTTTGAATATTGGTTGATAGATTGATTAAGTCAGAGAATAAGGAGTTGGGTGGAGGTGAAGTTTCTCTGTCAAGGGATCCTGGGAAAGGCTTGTGCAATCAATACAGAAGTGGGTTTGAAAATTCTTCATATGTTAAGGAAGAAAATCACATGTAAGATTGCATATATTCTTTACAAGAGTGAGATTTTTTTGCAGATATCTTTCTTTATGTTTTCGTACAGAAGGATTACTATCTGTTCTACTATCTTAGCACCAACTTAGTGCTAAGTTGTTGCATTTTAAATGCATAATCTTCTTACCTTCTCAAAAAATAATTATGTGCAATTAGGTACTTCTTTTACTGCTCACCTTAATCCTTGGATTGTTGATTCTGGTGCTAATAGACACATTACAGGCTCCTCTAAAGGCTTATAAAACCACCCTCCTCGTACTAAATGGAATTATGTCAAAATAGCCAATGGCTCTATAACCTCATCTTTGGAACAAGTTCTGTTGTCTTTACACCTGATATAACATTATCATCCATTCTTCATGTACGTGAGTTTTTTGTTAACCTATTATCTGATAGCTCCATTGCTAAAGAAATAAGTTGTAGTATCGAGTTCTTCCTTGCTCATTATGATTTTCATGATTTCAAAAACAGAAGAGGATTATCCTTGGTAAATTGCATGATGAATTATACATGTCTGATGGGATTTGAGGCTCTGGTCAAGCATTTTTTTTGTGGAGGAAATAAGGATGTCAACTAAAAAATAATCTAATGACATAGGTGGTTGGGGCACCCATCCCTTTTTGTGTTATAAAAGTCATATCCTAGTTTTTTTCCGACTTGGGAACTTGTCACTCACCAACTGACCAAAAGTTGGTTTGCCGCAAATGGGTCTCACCATGAAATATAAACCTTCGAATGAAAGTTTCAAAGCAAGATTGGTGACTAAAGGATTTACTCAAACTTATGGAGTTGATAATCAGGAGATGTTTTCCCCAATTGCAAAGATGAACACTAATAGAATTCTTGTCCTGTGCAGCTAATCTTGATTGGGACTTGTAACAGTTGGATGTAAAGAATGCATTTCTTCATGGAGACTTAGAAGAAGAGGTGTATATAGAAATCACTCCTGGATTTGATACTGAACAAAGTTAAGGAAAGTGTGTGAACTGAAGAAAGCCTTGTACAGATTGAAACAATCCCATATAGCTTGGTATGATTGATGATCTCTTTCAGTTACCAATAAAAGAATGCTGATCACACCCTCTTTATAAGATTTAAGAAGGGTGTATTTACTCTTTCCATCGTTTATGTTGATGACATGGTAATGACAAGAGATGACAAAGAGGAGATGCCCGATTGAAGAAGTTGTTAGCATAAGAATTTGAGTTCAAAGATCTAGGGATTGAGGTTTCTGGATCAGAAAAAGGAATCTTTATTTCTCAAAGGAAGTATATTCTAAATTTCTCGAAAGAAACTGGTATGACAAGGTTTCATGCCAGCATAGTTGCCTATTGAAAGTAATCACAAGTTACAAACAGGGGTTGGAGGGTCAGTTGATAAGCAGAGATATCAGAGGTTGGTTCGAAGACTAATTTATCTCTCCACACTAGACTCGACATAGCCTATTCAATCAACTTAGTGAGTTAGTTCATGCATGATCCCCGAGATCTTCATATGCAAGTTGTCTTTCATATTTTTCAGTATCTGAAGTCTTCTCCCAGAAAAAAAGTTTGTTTTTCTCTAAACATGGTCACCTTTTGATAGAAGATTTATAGATGCAGATTGGGCTGAATCTTTAGATGGCAGAAGATCTACATCTAGTTATTGTGTGGTCGTAGGAGGGAATCTAGTTACTTGGAGAAGTAAGAAACAAAGTGTAGTTGCAAGATGAAGTGTGTTAGCTGAATATAGAGTTATGACCTAGGGTGTTTGTGAGCTGTTTTGGCTACAATCTTTTTTCTTTTTTTGGTAAGCCGTGAAGAATTACCATTGACAGCCAAATATTTACACCTATAGAGCACTTTAGGTAGATGAGCCACCTTCCAGGAAGGGTACCCTCTCCTCTAAAGCCTCAAACAAAGACAAATCTAGTTACAAAATTTCTGGACCAAGTATCTACATTTACTGGCTTTCCTAATGCCCTTCAAGTAATCCACTCTTTCCGCTATCTCTTTCTTTATCTGTGTGATTGTAATCTCTGTATTTACTATTGTCCCTCAGAATAGTTTCCAATTTCTTGCTCTCCAAGTGTGGTAGATTCTGACTCCCCATATAGCTGTAGCTATATCCTTCTTATATTGCTTCCAGCGTCTTTCTTTTATCCATTTTAGGCATTGTGCCACTTCCCGTTTTTGTACTTTAATACCCAACCAAGTCTCCAGTGCTTCCTTCACCTTTGTTGTCCAGGTGCATTCTGCAAATAAATGTACTTGAGTCTCCAGCTTGCTTACTCCACATAGACAACACTTGTCATCTTCTACTGGTCGTTTCAATCTGATCATCCTCTCTTTAGTTATCAGTTTTTCCTGATTTGCTAGCCATATAATAAACTGTGTCTAGGCAACATGAGTAAATTCCATTTCAAGTCCTCTACAGGTAGTCTCAGCTGCCTACCCAGCAATTGGTTGTAGCTACAGCTCACATTATATGCTCCATTGGTTGATAGACAGTAGGTTTAGTATACCACATTCTCATAGTTAGTTTAATGGAGTTAAGCTTCGAGTACCAGCTGCTATCCTTAGAGGGTGTATGTGTCCAGAAATCTTGCTCATCTTTCATATATGGTCCATGCACCCATCTTATCCATAGTGTATCTGCCTTACTGTCAATCTGCCATATCAACTTACCAACTGATGCAATATTCCACAATTTGCAGTTCTTGATGTTCAGTTCACCATTCTTCTTTGGCACACAAATTTTCTCCCATGATACAAGTGCTACTTTCCTCTTGTTCTCCTTATTTCCCCATAGATAATCCCTACATTTCCTATCAACCTCTTTCAAAATACTTTGAGGCAAGATGAAGACATTACTCCAAAAGTTATAGAGCGAGAAGAGTACAGCATTTATTACCTGCAGTCTGCCTGCATATGAGTTATGACAAAGTTTTTGAATATGCACTAGTAATCCTGTTGGTTTTTTTTTCGACCAGTTGATGGAAATCTATTCTTGTCCATTTCTTTGATGATAATGGCAAGCCCAAATATCTGATTGGAAGATCACCAATTGTAAATCCTGTCAGCTGCAACATTTGTTCCTTCATAGCATCATCCACCCCAGCTACAAATATATTAGACTTATCCAGATTTGCCATAAGGCCTGTCACCCTACTGAAATGGTTCAAAACCTCTATCATCCTTCCTGTAGACTTAAGATCCCCTTTGCAAATTAGCATCAAGTCATCCACAAAAATCAGATGGTTTAGCTTGGTTCTATGACACATTCGATGGAACTTAAAGTCTGGTAGTTCTCCTACCTTCTGTAATGCTCTAGACAGATACTCCATGACCAACACAAATAGCAATGGTGATGTTGGGTCCCCCTGCCTCGATCCTCTCTTCCCTTTAAAATATCCATGATTTTCGCCATTAACCTTGATGGATAATTTTGTTGAAGCCACACAGTTCATCACTAATCTGGTGAAGGTTTCTGGAAAACCATATCCATGTAGTGCCTCCTCAATAAACTCCCAGGATACCATATCATATGCTTTCCTAAGATATATTTTCATCATACATCCTTGGAGAAGTTTCCTCTTGTAATGCTTTAGGAGGCCATGAAAAATTAGCATATTATGCACTAGAGACCTTCCTTTTACCAATGCTGCCTGATTTTCTGCCACAATACTGCTAATTGCTACCTTCAATCTCTCACATATCATCTTGGAAATTGTTTTATACAACACATTACAACATGATATTGGTCTGAACTGACCTGCATTCTGATGGACATCCACCTCTGGTATCAATGATATCACAGTAGCATTCAGCTGCTGCAGTAGCTTGCCGTTCTTACAGAATTCTAGAATTGCCTTTCTGATATCATTTCCTACAATATCCCAAGCTGATCTGAAGAACTCACTTCCATATCCATCCAGTCCAGGGTTCTTTTTCTTATCAATACTGAATAGTGCCCTCTTGACCTCCTCATCTTTGTAAGGCTGAATTATTGCTATTTGTTGCTCCATTGTCAATTTAGGACCATTGTTTAGGAAACTGGAGAAAGCCTTTGTCCTCTTTGTATCTTTCTTTCCTAGCATTTCTTCATAGAAGTCCAATTGTATTCTACAATCGTTACTGAAAGAATCGAGGTTGTCAGAAAAGGGGAACTTTCCTTGCATTGCGGCAACAAAACTGAAATCAATATAGCTCAGAATCCCGTTCTACATGACCGAACAAAGCATATTGAAACTGATCGACACTTTATCAAAGAGAAAGTTACTAGTAGCACTTTGAATTTTCTTCATGTACCGTTAGAAAGCAATCAACAAACGTGCTTACAAAAAAGACGTCAACAAAAGGACTTTTCATACTTTTTGCAAGATGGCATGTGTGGCATCTTTGCTCCAACTCAAGGGCAATGTTGATTATGTTAATTAATTAGATGTTGATTGTATTGATTAGTTGGCAGACTTCATTTTTCCTTTCCCTAGCATAATCATAGGAACAAAATATTTCTTTTTATTGTAATTGATTGTCTTTCCTTAATCAGTTAGGATTCACTTGTATAAATACCCTTCTCATGGAATGTAAAGACATACTGAAATACAAAGAAGGCTTTTCTTCTTTCTCAATTCTACAGGAAGAGAGTTAGGTCTGCTATAGTGGTTATTAAACTGTATATTGCTAAAGGTCACAATAAAGCATCTTGGCTTTTTCCTTCAAAGGCCCTGCATAAAATGGAATCTGGAGAGATTTTTATTGACATGGTCAGGAGAATATTTTCCAATAACTGGTTTTCTATTTTTCTGAATGGACAATCAATCTTTTAATCGTCAATAGGTGTGGAGCAAGGTGATTCTCTCTCTCAAGATCTTTTTATTCTTTCTGCCAAAGTACTATGTAGTTTCTAGGAGTTTAAATGCCTTACATGATAACTTAGTGTTGTGTGAGTTTGCTATGCCAAAATGGAGTCCAAAAAATCGATCATTTAGCATATGTGGTTGATACTATAATTTTCTCTTCCAAGGATAAAGATTCTCTTTATTTAATTATTAAGGAATTGTTTGAGTATGAAGGTGTGTTGAGTTTGCTTTTAGTTACTGCAGTCATTTTTTAAAATAATAAGCTACCTAGTTTTAGGATGAATTTGAATTTTAAATATTTGTTAGGTTGTTTAATTGTTGAGATTATTTGGTCTTTTTAAATTCTTGTTATGCAGATTTTCTGCAGATTATGTTATCAAGTTGGCTATTTAAAGCCCTATTATGATTTATAAAATATTGAGAGACATTTTCAATCTTTTTGTGCTGCCCCACTTTTAAAAAACACCAACAGTGGTATCAGAGCTTCATTGATCTTAAGGGATCTGTGAAATCTTCCAAAGAACTACCATACATTTTTAACCCGTAAGGGCTACCTTTTTAACCCGTCAGGGCTAACCATTTTAACCCATCAGGGCTACCTTTTCAACCCGTGCATTTTTCAACGCACAGGCTTTTCTAAACCAACTTTTTAAACCAAAATAATGGCAAGCAGCAGTCTCTCTTTGAATGCCCCAAAAATTGTCACTGGTGAAAACTATCAGATTTGGTCAGTGAAAATGAAATCATATCTTGAAGCCTATGATCTGCGGGAAGTTATAATGGAAGATATACCCTTACAACCTCTCCCTGCAAATCCTACCCTTGCTCAAATTAAATCTCATTCAGATGAAAAAACCAAAAAATTCAAAGCCAAAACTGTAATTCAAAATTTAGTTGCGGATTCGATTTTTTCAAAAATCATTGCTTGTGAGACGACAAAAGAAGCTTGGGAAAAATTAAAAAAGGAATATCAAGGAAGTGACCGAGTCAGGCAAATGCAAATTTTGAATTTGAAAAGAGATTTCGAATCTCTTAGGATGCAAGAGGATGAAACTATTGTTAAGTATTCTGACAAGATTTCTTTTATTGTTAATAAAATCAGGTTGCTTGGCGAGGATTTCAAAGATGACAGAATAGTAGAAAAAATTCTTGTGACAATTCCAGAGAGATTCGAATCTAAAATTTCATCTCTGGAAGAGTCTAAAGATCTCTCTACTATTTCTGTTGAAGAACTAATAAGTGCTCTTCAAGCACAAGAGCAAAGAAGAGCCTTCAGGCAAGATAATGTTACTGAGGGTGCCTTTTATGCACAAAACA